>RHLR01000047.1:0-53038 GCA_009806335.1 Davidsoniella australis
ACACCACGTGTTGATATGGGTGAAGTAGCGGTCGACGATCTCGTATAGCGTCGACCACGTCGGCAGTTCGAGACCGTTATCCTGCGGTAGGGAGAGCATTGAGGACGGTGACGGGTGGTGGTGATGACTTTTTTCTGTTCTTAGGCTGGCCCTCATCTTTATCTATTCCTTTATACTTTGCTCAAACATCTATCCCTTTAATTACCTGGAAACATCTCTTGGCTGTGTATGCTATCGACATCCATCGTCCTGCACCAGCCCAGCCTGCATAACATTGCCTCAGTCGCCTCAAGGGACAACAAGACCGCCTAGATAATCCATCCTAGAGAGATATAAAGTATTAAGATATAAGTGCTGGCCACTTCCTCCGCCGTGCGCTGTAGCCTGACAGAGCTTGAGTCTCTTGCTCCTGATCCTGATATCGAGAGGCCTTAGTTGATCTCAACCAACAACACACCTACAGTCACAACCTTTACGATGTTGCTTCCCGTCGACACCAACTCCCTGTGGTATGTATCTTTCTGCTTCGTCGTTCTGTTCATCATCATCTAGGTGATACTATTCTATCGTACACGTACTGACTAGCGGCTATAGGAAGTTGCTGCGCCTGAGAAATGATGTGCCAGCCGAGCGCCGCCATCGCCGCCGTGCCTCGCGCGATGCCCGCCTGAGTACCCGAGATAAGAAAGAGTACGACTCTGACTCTGATACCGAGAAGGCCAAGGACGAGGATGGGAAAAAGAACAACGACGGTGAAAAGGTCACCAAGACCGAGATCGCTACCCAATGGGTAACCACCACAGTCGGCCAGTCTACGTCTACGTCTACATCTACAGCTACTCTCACAAGCACCGAGTCTCATCGCGGCCTGGTCAGCTTCTCAATCTCCAGATCTTCGGCAACGACACTGCTCACAGTCACATCGTCGACGTCGACATCTAACTCGGCAACGACAACTAGTGCCGCAGCTTCCACTACTACTACTCCTTCTTCTTCCGTCACTTCCACTACTTCTACTACTCCCCCTCCTGCTACTACTACTACTACTTCTACTTCTACTTCTTCCTCGGCTCTGCCCACTACCGAGCTGGCTACTTTTGTCACTTCGGCCCTACCAGCGGCGACTTCTACAAGCTCAACCAGCACTACTAGTCTTTCGGATACTATCATTTCTAGTATCACCAGCAGCACTAGCAAATCCAGTAGCACTACTTCTGCGTCTAGCTCAACTACTCCTACTAGTGCCGCAAACATCACCTCCATCGTCGAGGCTGGTGCCGCCCTGGGCAGTGCAACGTACATCACTCCGTTGCCCTTCTCAACCGTCTCCAACCTCCAAGATGCCATTGCCGCCACGGCTGAAGCTACGGCGGAAGAAACAACCACCGAAAACTCATCTGCCAACATCGGAATCGGTGTTGGTGCCGTTGGTACGTTTGACCCCTTCTCTTATATATATATATATATACATGTACTCTAGACACATTAACTAACCCTCTCTGCTTGCAGGTGGTCTTGCTGCCGTCATTGGTATCTTCCTCATCTTCGCTCGTGCTTACAAGCAAAAGCAGCCCGAAACTGTGTACGAAGGCTCCAACAATGGATCCTCGCGTAGCCTCCCCATCGCCAAGCCCGGACCTTTGCCTGGAACCTTCGAGCCGTTCGTAGCAAGCGGTCTAACCAGCAAGCCCATCATGCTCCCCCCCGGTATGAGCCTTGCTGTTCTCCCTCCGTCGCCGCCGCCGCAACAAATGTCACAAGCTATGAACATGAACAACGGTCCACCACCAATGTCTCAACAACAGGGCTTCGATGGCGGCTACAGCAACAACAACAGGCAAGACTATCGTGGTCCGTCGCCCGAGCAGCCATACATTCCTGGTCAGGATATGTCTGGCGGAGGTGGCGGGCCCGGAGGCTACGAATCTCCGGTTGATCCGCAGATGCCCCGTATGCCTCAGTCCGCCAATATCCGCAGCTCGAGCGTCTATGCCGGAGGCTCCATGTATCCCCGTGAATCCATCCCTATTGTACCGCCGCTAAACAACTACCAAATGAACCAACCGCCGTCAATCTATCAACCATATGACAGGCCATCACAGTTCTAGTGATGTCTACTAAAGCCATTAGCGTTGTGCGGCCAGATTTCCTGGCCCAAAGGCTATATAGGTTTACTTTCGTTTTGTGTTTTACTTCTTCTTCCTCTTCTTATCTAGAGTTCAGTGTTTCTCGGCGTGTATTAATAGATATCCTTTGCCTTTATTCTGTATTCATTCTCCTTTGTTGTTATGTACTGTAACTAAATATATGTGATACCTCTATATATATTTCTCTCACTATTCATTATTATTGTAGAAAACATTGCTAAATCTTATATTTTAACCCCTCCAGCATTGTTGTCATCACTGTCACCATCACTTATATCACTGAATGGAAGAATCTCGCCCGAGACACTAGTATCACTAGTGTTTGCCACTTCGTCGTCATTACCATCATCATCGGGTGTCTCTAGATTGAGGGTTAGTCCACACTGCCATTAGGGTTATCGCATATAGTGAAACGGAGAGGGAGGGAGAACCAACCATCGCTTTCAAACTGTTCCTCGTCATCTGACAGGTAATTGGCAATATATCCATAGCCTTCGTTACTGCTGTCGTCGCTATTGTCGTCGTCATTCTCGTCTGCCACACCCGAATTCCCTACCGACGTCGTGATCCCCGTTATCGAATCGTGTTTATGTATGCGGACGACATCACGAGCTAGCCACTCCAAGATACCCTTGCGCAAGTCCGGTATTATCTTGCCGACCAGCGGCCTCATATCCTGTCGCATCTGTGCCGCATCATAGACAGAGCGATTGTCATCGGGTGGTGCGGGAAGTGACCAGCTTATCCATAGCTTATTGTGTGATGGTGGTATCTCCAGCTGCTGTTGTCGGTTCTTCATATACAGCCGACACATAAGGCATAACGGCTTACTAGTCGAGATGAAGCGGTCGTTGGCGGCAAATAGCAAGCCATTGCGACAGAAATGCTCGACTAGGGAGACTTCGCAGTGGACGCTCAACGACTCCGTTTTGCGGCTGTCGTGATAGAGCGTCTTGAACTTCTGGAACGAGCCGAACTTGAGATCACACGCCTCGAACTGCTCTACAGCACGCTGATACTCTGTTTTTTCGTCGGTCTCGTTGAAGTGCTTGCGCAGGATTTGGGCTATCGTAAAGTCCTCTATATCCTTGTCTAGTGCTAGTGTCCGCGGGTTTGGTTGAAGCGACGGTACAATGGACAGCTTGATATTGCGCAAGTACCTGCTAACATGCGGCCACAGCTTGATCATCTCGTCGATGGAGCGGTAGTGACACGATAAGCGGCCGATGTAATGACGCACGGTGCTGAATGAGCTGTCATCGTCGCCGCATTTGCTCTTGATTAGCTTCATTGGGGCCGAGTGGCGTAGGTCGTACGCAAGCTTGCATATGCGCAATGGGTTGGTTTGTGTGATTAGGGGATCGATGGCCTGGCGCAACTCCATGATTTGCTGAGAACTGCCGGGCTTTCCCTGTAGACTCGTGCAACAGGCCGTTAGAAACTTGGAAACCATCTTGACCTCCGCCTTGATGCGGCTTTTAGAAAATGCCGTCGTCTGCTCAAGAAGGTTGGCCCGCTTGAGATCGAGGTCCCGGGTTCTGGCTAGAGTTGCGTTGTAACACTGCCGCACTAGTTCGAGCACCGAGCGGATATGTGTCTCCAGTATCTTTCGCGACCTTGGGTCTTGGCTGACCTTGTTCTGCGTGACGCAAAGGACATAGCCATTAGCCGCCTGCCCAATCGCCATGGCCGTCGTGGTTCTGCCTCCCTTGTGCGAATCGCATAGAGCAGCGAGCTTATTCAGAAACTCGCGCCGATCGCCGTCTTCACTATTGGCTGGCTCGCTGCCGGCAAGATAATCACCATCGTCGAGACTGATTGAGGCGTGGAGAGTCATGGTTTGATATAGCCGCTCTACACGACTGTTGTGCTCACTGATTGACACGACTTTAGAGGCACCTCGCGCCATCTTCAGAGAATGGTCTATGTGAGAACTAGTATATATATGTATGTATGCTTGTCTTTTTATTTTTTATCGTGCTCTGTTGTTAATCGGCGTTTGGGTTTGTGATAGTTACAATTACAATATGTCAAGTATTCTAAGCGCACCTACATACATCTAGTACATGATTTGATTTGATTTGTTATTATTTACGAGCGCGGGGGAGTCGGGCATACATCTAGTACATATATAGGAAACCCTGTATTCGAATGCTACTGAGTCAGGTTAGGGTTATATTGATATAAAAAGGCACCAATATCTAAATTTAGACAGCCTGCTCATATCTCTTGAGAAAGACCATTTCTCCATTTTCTATGTGTATGAACTGCGTTATATGTGACTGTCTGTCCTACCTCCCCTCTTTCACGTACTGGGGCGTAGCAACTAAACAATATAATGGTTACATTGGTTCTTGATTGTGAGGCTTGCTCTAACTGCAGGAAACTGAATTCCTCTAACCCAACACTTGTATAGTGAGTAAGCACACAAGAGAGGCCTGCATCAATTGTTTTTTCTTCTTCTTTCCTTTGGTGACAATGGAGCTATCATTACGCCACACACAAGATAGCAGACTTAAACTTAGACCAGAACTAACAAGGCAGAATGGCAGTACTAACTTTGATATCTGTAAGATAGCGGTTGATCGGCCTTGGTTGGGTGGAAGCACTACAATGCACATGCAGCAATATATGGACACGACATGCTAGCCTGGTATATCATCAGAAATATGAATACTATATTAAAATGAGATGGCTATGGTAAGTAGTGGTGTAGGTATAAGTAGTAGTAGCCGTCACGCCATATCTGGTGTGCCATGCAAGCTGACGAGAAAGAGTAATAGACAAATGAGAACATCCTTCTATGAGAGATTGTTGCTTCTCAGTATCATATATACATATCTTAACTTGAACTAAGAGGACAGCTGACACGATCATCCCCAAAAAGGCTATGAATTTCAATATAATTCTCAAGGGCACCGGAAATAGGCTAGATAGCGTTTTGGACTGCGCGTAACAAAAGTACTATTTTCAAGAGACGACTTGTTTTCCTATTATATTCTATGGCCGAGTTAAAGTGAGGCTATGTCCGCAAGATTCTGATACATCGCCTGCATGCTGAGTTGGCTTGACAATATCGCTTGTTATTATCCCGTGGTGCCTCGTTTTTGGTCAATGGGCACATTGTCTATTTGCACTTATAATTTGCTTTGTTGTAGATGCTATGCATACGTGTTCGCTAGTGACGGTTTACTGTAACAATGCCTACATTGATACACTATTGACCAAGGAAAGTTGAGTTGGAAAGTATGTGAACAGGGCTTCTCAAAGGTGACATATCGAAAAATGAGCCAACATAGGATATCGTAGCTGACTACGATATCACCTTCTCCGGGATATTCAGGACTGGAATATATGTGATACTGTGCATAGACTATATATAACTTGGCCAAGGAGCAGAAACAGAGCAATGCATTATAGCGGTATTCGGGCTATAGAAAACGGTCTCTTTGATAAAGGTAGAGACGGAATATCTCCGATGATAACGATAGCTCTTTTCGGACGGGTGAATCGGATGTATAGTAAGCGAGAACTATTGAGCTCAAAAAAAGATATACTTAAAGATTTTTGTTTTGCTGGAAACAGTATAGCATACCGAGGATACCCCGGTAATGACCTACGCAGGTGGACACAACAAAACATTGATATTATATAACTATAGCCATTTGAATATCGTTACATGTAGGAAACTTAGTAGCATCATCACGGATTTGTTCATACTAGAGCTAAATCCTCCACTCAGGCATTTCTCCATTCTTATCTGAGTCAATTACATATAAACATCTACTTGACTATTTGTAGGTATTGCTTGGGCTATCGTGACATTTTGCTGTATTTGAAGCATACGCTAGGTATAATCCATTTATGCCAAATACGCCACCTTTTCTTCTTTTAGGATTGGCACGTGGCCTATATTCTAGGTACATAGTTACCATGAAGCCTTCCTTTGATAATTTGATCTAGGCGTGAAGTGAATGGCTTGTTACTATGTACTAGGAACAGCCTTTGTTTGACCTTTGCAAAGAAGAACTCCTCATCGGCCTCGATTATTGTAGGAGGATTCATGTTGAAATCCCCTTTCTTCATTACTCATATATTTCTTTTTCTTCTAATACCAGGGCAAGCTACCGTTGTAATAGATAAAGTATCAAGATGTATGAGCATGCACTTGTACCAGACGTAGGAACTACATAGATAGGATGATACATACGTCAAGGATCCCCCCCACGATGTCTAGGCCATAGTTGGACTCCTAGACTTGTACGTGTATCTTCGCTCTAGACCTTTTGTACTGTGCGTACATGTGTATTATATTCTCACATCATGATGACTACTGGATCACTAATTGGTTACTATGTACCGCTTTCTTGGTTTAACATAGAAAAGATAGTACCAATGCTGGATGGTCACATACAGGTAGATAGATACCCGTTGTACCATTTCAAGCCATACTAGGATATCCACACACATACACCTAAAACATAAATATACAACACATCACCTTTCCACTCCATCCTGCTAGAACATGTGTGTATGCCTTCTCTGGAATGTATGTACACAGAAATAGATGTATAATCTATTACGACGACGAATTCTATATGAGGAGGAGAAGTATCTTGGGCCTTCTTCAACTAGGGCCAAAAAAGGGAGGGGGGGGGTTGTCAAGTGAGAGATTGAATGATAATCCGATATAACGCAGATGCGTGTTGAAATAGTAATAGTAGTAATAAGCTATAGCCATTAAATGTCTTCAAATGTATCTGTATGTAGGAAAGGGGGCCAGAGAAATAGTATTGATTGGTGTCGTTTGTTGTCTCTTGCACAGCAACATGCAACAATAAACTCAATATCTCAGAAGACAATCAAGCCTATACATGTGTACAGATACACACACACGCAGGACACATGGCAGAGCAATGGCCAAACATCTTCCTTAGGTTTGCTTTGCAGTTAGAATAAATATAAACAAAAGCCGGGAGCACTAACTACTCATGCAAGGATCATTCCCAACCCTGCCTTTTTTTTTCTCCCTCATTTGTTTTCCTAATAAAGCTACAAGCCATACAAAAATATGTACCATCAAGTCATCTTCTTCTTAGTGTGTTTGAGTGACGAAGTAAGCGTCGGCTATTACAAATGGGTGTGAAGACACATACAGTCTCTTCTCTTTTAGGCTTTCGCGACACATCACTTACTATACGTAGTCATACCACACTAGAACCTAGGGACTTTGATGTATACCAAAGTCGTTAATGTAATGGTATACAAGAACAAACACTATCCAACACTCGTGATGGGTTGATAGAATAGTAAAAGTCACACACATCAGAATGCATGCCAGCATCCTATACGGACTTGGGAGTCGGAATGCCTTGTATCGATGATTGAGAATTGGTACGCCATGCATATGCTCCCACATCTATCTGTCTCTGTCTATCCTATATTAGGTCGTGATTATACCAGCATCGTACTAACTTGTATCTGTATTAACATCCCACCACCGTTCCATGTTCCTCGGCGGGATTTGCCTTTTTGTCCCACACTTACACATACAGGCCAGTTAAACGTATTAAGCTACTCCTGGATTTCACTAGACTCTCCATATCCGCATTTGAACACATACGAGGCATGGCATGGCCTGGCTATTATGGTTTGTATGTCTTGATACGCACTAAAAGGGATAGTGGCTCGAGGGTATCAATTTTGAAAGGACGCCATTCAGAGCTATGGATCAGTAAGAATGAACTCCGTAGTATTGACGGTAATTTTTAGGTGGATTTATACGTATGTAGTTAGCTAAGGAAACTAAAACAGACTCATCTATCATTGATAATCTAGCTTGCATTATATAAGCCGACCTTGACTGTAGGCATTTGTGTATGCGAAGGAACTTAGGCATCAGAACCAAACTATGATCATTGCATCGATTAATGCACGATCTATGCATGAGACATACTATCAAACACAGCCAAGTAAAATCCTAGAATTTATATACAGATATAATCAACTTACTAGCGTGTTACCTAACCAGCCTCGACACATGTAGGCACCCCGGTCGTGGTTCATACATGTAGTGCTGGACTGGCAAACTCTTGAGTCGGCTCCGAAGTGTTTTCTATGTCGAGTTCGCAGTAAGTGTGGGTTTATTCTTCTCTACTAGCAATGTCACCGGGAAAAATAAAGCCCCAGTGATATATGGAATGCCGTAGTGGCAAAGGGCTAGAACGGAATAGCTACATCTCAGTAAATGATCAGACAGATTTATGTACACATGCAATCCAAACTAGTTGTACATATACATATGTTGATATGTACATGCGATGCAACCTTTCGGATTCTTATGTAATCACCATAGCTAGCATACAGTCTCCTGAGATGAGATCCTAATATTAGCATTTCGGGATGGCCTACATATCTGTACATACATATCTATATATGTGCTCCTTGCAATGTCGATAGAGCCTCGATGTTTCGTTTCTTGTCGCACTTTTCATTTCTAGCAATATGGAGCCTGATATATTAGCATATAGCTGTGCATGTGTATATAGTTGCTAGTCTACAAAGCCTTGAACAAACAATCACATCCTAGTTGGCGTCCTCTTTTAACCTAGTCACGAGGATGGAGACCGGTTACTTTTGGGGATGGGATATGGTATAAATCTCTTGTTAACAGATACATATGCTATGTAATATGTAGCGTTGTCTAGTTGAACCAGTCGAGAGCTCATGATTCACGATTTAGAAAATTCTGCCTAGTCACTCTAAATCTAAAATATTAGGACACATCCTTGACGCTATAGCTACCCATCCCGTATACATATATATTGTGCTTATTATTTCTTTATTTGATAGTTGTGAAAGCCTCCGTTAGTAACGCTGGCATATGTGAACCGTAAAGAAAATTAGCGATAGGCTGTTAATGTTTGTATTTAGATACATATCTGTATGTAGCTTTCATGACCTTTGGAAACCAGTATGCCCGAGCAAAGAGCCTAAGAAATCAAAACTAAGACATGAAGACCGCATACTCTTTTCATTACGTTGGGCGCAAAAATTATAGTATTTTCAGCGGTATGGGACTAGCGACAGTGCAACACACATACACAGGCCATTCGGTTCAAATATATGTAATATCAAAACCACCCAGATATATAGATATATCTGTACTAATTGCAAGCGACAAGGATTTACTTCTCTAGCTGTTGCTCTTAATGACGAGGCCCGCTCGAACTGCAGACAAGAGACGTCAACATACAGGCTGGAGTAGTATATATACGAATTAGCCATACGAATAATTCTTGTTTTTTGGTTTTTTCTTTTTACACGAAGGTCGCTAGAATTAGGCTCTTTTTTTCTAACAAGTCAAAACTAAGAACACATGCCTTGGGTGTTGGACTGTGTGTGTAAGAAACCAATAGCCTTTCGTGTTGCAATCATGCCATAATGAGCTCTTTATAAGTGTAAATGAATACTCATATATGACACAAATTCTTATACACTCACCAGATGGACCGTGTCAACTCATACACAACATCCCATCTACAACTTTGCTTTCCAGAACGATCGTCATACGTCCAAAACGGACGCTGTCTATGCTTGCCTAGCTAAGAATCGTTGCGTGATATCGGGCCTGGGATCAAGCCTTTATACCCCGGATCATTCCTATTTTCAGTACCAGCACCCAACCAGAGTTTATAACCATCTTTCTAGAGTAGAATAGCCATTTCCAATCGCTAGTCGGTGTTATACTATGTTGTTTTGTTCATGTCGTCATATATTATTCTCATATACAGATATCAACAGACATTATGTCACACTCATATATTCATCATATAAGAAAAAACCTGCCCTAATACTTGTATGATCTCATGACATGATGTTGGAAGTGTCGATGGGCAATAACAAGCTGATCTTGTCTCCATATATATATATATATATATATATCTGAACGATAAATTCGACGAATTATAGTCTCGGCCGTAGAATCCAGGTATCATATAATCACAAAAAGGCACCGTATATGATGTGAACACGCCCCCGTTTGGATATTGATTATTTTTAGTGATTGGATATCAAGGGTTCCTAGAAGAAGCTTTCAATAGTCTTATAAAAGATTCGCAGTCGCACAAGCAAAACTATCAGTACAAATGTATATGTATACAAGTACTAATGCTACTTTAGCAATAACACCATGCACGATCGAGAAGCATATCCTAGTCTGCCTTTCGTCTTGACCGTTGTTCCCTGCTCATTACGTTTCTCCCCAGTGGACTTACATAGGACTACTATCCCATGTTTCTTCTTTTCTCACCGTTCTGTTGTTCACCTAATATATATAACAAGCTCTTGGTGCCAACTATTTCTCAGACTCTTCAATTCCTTTATAGTTGTCTTTAGATTCTTTGTCCCCCTTACCTGCCTTATTAGTTGAAGACCAACTTGCATATTCTTTGTTGTTTGTTGTATCTTCTTCCTTACTATAATCAGTCTTCGGTCATTCCCACAACACATCACTTTCTGTTATCCATAACTACTGCATACATAGCAGCTTGCTATGTCTTCAACTATCGCCGACATAGCAAGCGGAACTCCGCTATCGAGCCCGGAAGAGGTTCACGCCCACATGGATGAGATCGTCCGTCTCATGAGGCTAGGGATAGAATATGGGGATAGTGGAAAAGACACGGACTGGTATTCCACTTGCCTCCAGCAGATCCAACACTGGATCCAGACCGTCGACTCAAGCGCCACAAGAACTGCCTCGCTAGAATACCGCCTTCGATACGATCCGGACTTTTGTAGAGTACTCAAGGAATGCCTTGTTAGTCTTCGTTTCAGCCTTTCCTGTAAGTTTGTACCGGTCTGAGCCAGAAAGAGAGATATTGAATAGTTTCTCCGTCGTAAGAGGGCCATGCTGACTAGATACAATAGGGCTAGATCTGCCGCAAGATGAGTTCGATCCATACAAGGATATGATCATGTGGGAAGAAGGCAAGTTGGGCAGCGAGACCCACGGGCAGGAACCTCGCATACGTTCCAGCGATGAAGATGTAGACTTAGACTTCCAACCTTCATCCTCCCGTCCTATTCGATCGGCTTTGGCCCCGAAAGCCCCGGCTTCTCTGAAGTCACTCCCAGGTGCTGTTACCAGCACTGATCCATCCTATATTGCGCCATGCGAAGTTATCCCTGGTGATGAACCTGATGTCGTAACCGGCAATGCCTCCGACATGTATCCTAAGCCGTATGTTTCGACGGCCTACTGGGAGTTTCTCGACGACGACTTTGACTATACTGAGTTGCGGGCATCGTATAAAGATATGGCGACTACGTCTCTGGCAACATTGCTCCGGAATTGTCTACCCCGCTTGCAACTAAACACGGTCGTAGACCCGTCTCCCAACAAACATAGTAACGAGTTGTATGAGTCCGCATACCCAGAATGGGCTCAGCTAGTCGAAGACATTTGTGGTCTGTTCAATACACAGGCCGATCGGCAACTCATCAAGACTCTGTCTATGCGTACTCTATATACGCGCCTCATTCGCCAGCAGCACCTGGCAAAGTCCGGTGATCAGTCCCATCTAGACGACGCCACTGATGCCGTGCTTGGCTCGGAGGCTCCGTCCGATATTTCACGTGACTCTAGAGTCTCCGATTCTACCCCGCTACCAGACGCAGTGGCTTCGGCGCTCGAAGCCACGACCGCCGCCCTAGAGCGCACCAATCTCGGCACTCTAAACTACGAAAGCGAGTCTACAACCAATGACAGCGAGTCCATCTTCGACGACGACCGTAGTTGCCGCCATGACGACGACACGCTCACATTCGAGTGTCCCGGCCCCGGCCATCACCACACGCCTCCCTCGGACCATGGCCGAAGCTCGCATATCTGTCGAGAATGCGCCGTGAAAGGCTGTCTAGCTGACAACTGGGAGGCGTGCTTCGTTTCCATCACCGACTTTCCACCGGCGCCGCCAGATCTAGCGGGGGCCTCTGGCGGCAAGTGTCCAATATGTAAATCAATCTTAAGCGCGGAGGAATTCCTCGGCGAGCGTTGGAAGTAAGCGTTCCCGGTCACTTGAATCGTTCTACTCTGCTAGCATACCATTACCGTATTCAATTGTCCCTGTTGTTCGCCCCTTTGTTGATCTTGCCATGAATCTCGATATGTTTTTTTTTTGTTTCGTGAAATGCTAATGAGCCCTTTCTTCTCTATTGCTTCAGAAGTCATGCTGTCCGTGATCTACAGCCGTATTTTTGCATGCATCCTCACTGCCAATCGTGGAACTCGCTGCCGCAGAGCTTCGATGCCGTGCTCGATCACTATGCCAAAGCACATACAGCACCTCTATGGCGACTGGACCGGCCTGTAGAAACACCCCCAGCATATCCGCCCGAACGTCCAACCGAGCTCATCAGTGTATATTTCAGTTCCGGCACCATCGACCAATACATTGCGCGCCACAAGCTCTCCCCAGACGCCGCCACGCAGTTCAAGAACTCTCTAGTTCTCATTGCGCCAGCCTTCCAGTTTAGCATGTGTCCCTTTTGCAACTGCTATCCCGCCTACATCACTGCGTCCTTTGGCCCCGTCAAGACTCAGGAGGCTATCGACGAACTACATCGCCATATCGAGATGCACATGTCCCGTGCTTCATTGTTGGCTATACGCTCTGAAGAGGAGCTACACGAGATCCGGAGACTACTACGTACTATGCGTGAAGTGCCACAAAAGTTCTACTGGCCGGAGTTAGAGCTAGTATGCAACGCCCGGCGTGGGAAACAGATGAACCAGCCGGTATCTTAGTCTAAGGTTGCGTTATAAACAATATAGTTTTTACCTCAACTATAGTTGAGTCTTGAAATATTATTTAATATATGTATTCATCATTTCGCTTTTATACGCATCTTTTTTGTAAGAGATATGAAAACAACAGCTTATAGTTTGCAACCCTAGACATCATGATACACATATACGTCACGTTCTAGCTTCAATAGTCCAAACTTAACGCGATACTGATCACTGACTTTTGAATGCCAAATCTATAATGTAACAAGGCATTAATTCGATGAAAACTCCAGGAAAAAACAGTATAAGACTATCATAACAGAGCAGCAATAAGAAACAAAATACAGAACAAACCCAAAACAACCCCAAAAAGAAAGTCTCTGCGTGACAAAGGAGCATGTCGAATAACCAAACAAGACGAAATACATGAAAAACAACCAAAGACAAGAAACATGCGTTATCCTAAAGGTAACAAACAAATAAAAAAGACATACCTCCCTTCATCTACAACTCAACAGAGTCACTTCAACTTCATCGCTCTCCAACCTCCAAGCTCTGACTTGCCCATATGGCCTAGGCCTACCATACCATTTCATCAGCCATATCATTCCCAGAGACGATAGTAGCGCAATGTTTTGCCATGATATGAAAAGTCATAGAGACTGGTGAATACCCTAAAGAACCCCATGAGGCAACAAAAGGCAACCACTGGACTACCGTCTCAGATTTTATAGGTCAGATGGATACTCTTTGCCGTGTCATAGAATTCTTCAGAATATTAACGAGTCAAATGACTCTTGGACTTGATGTCCAATGCTCCATGGCAAATCTTGGTTTGTCGAAAAAAGTGTGTCTCGGGGGATAATACATCTCATGCCTGACTTGGTTAGTCCAGCCATTCGGTTGCCAATCCATAAGAGATATATTTGATTTGAATTTTGGTCGGTATTCTGTTTATTTGTCGGTTTCTTTTCCGTCTTTCTGGGTAGGGTTGTGGCGGTCTTGGTCCCTTTTTCGGCATTTTTCCACATGTCGCACATAGTTAGATTTTCGGTCTCTGATTGGGCAGGCGCAATGTGGGCAGACGTAGTTCTTTATGGGTGCGAGCTCTCTTTTTCTCGCCTCATATTTATGGCTGGCCCTGAGATGGTTGCGAATCTCATTGCGTTCGGCCATTCTCTTGTCACACAACTTGCACTTCCAGGCTTTATAAAATCGTTCAGCCTGCTTCCTATTGATCAATCATTGATTAGTCATATAATCTTATACCATCTCATGTAAGGATACATTTTTATCATACCGCGCTTTACACCGAGTCAGGCCCAACTTGACATCTCCAGTCTTCGGGTTACGGAACCCGAACTGACGCTTCGTCCCGTCAGTCAAAATCAACCACTCGTTAGTCTTCTGAAGATAGGACACATCAATATCCGTAACACCGTCGTATCGGTCTTTTCTAATGGCTCTACTGTTGACGCTATATTGAGATTCATTGGCGTCTTCGTAACCAGTATCGCTACTCTCTAGTGGCGACGAGGTCGGCGTTGAAAAATCAGGCCCATCTGAAAGTTGAGGTGTTTCCATATGTTCGGGAAAAGCCACAGGTGAAGGGAAATCCGTCGCCGATGGCAACAAGAAAGGAGAGTAGCACAACGTGCTCAATGTTTCGTCTACGGTCGAATCTAGAAGAGCGGGCATCATGCAATTGATACCTACGATTTGTTCCGAGGAACAAGCTATACTCCCATCAAACTCTTGATGTTCGGTCGACAGGCCGGTATAGTTGGAACAGTGATTTCCAAGGGCATTGCTATCGCCAGAAATTTGATCTCCATTTAGCCCATACCCTTGAGATCCGTTGGGGGACTATTGACCCACGGCACTGTTCGCAAACTCTGCGGGCCGGTCGCTCCGGTTCAGCAACGCCTCGTGCGTAACGTTTACGGCCTTCGTGACGGCATCAGGATCCTGAAAATTATGGATCAATTCTTGTTGAGCCACCATGAACATATGGTTGCTTTCTGCGCTTAGACTCGCGAGGATATCATCTGCGGTTATTCCCGCGAATGATGGCATTGCAGAAATTGTTGAGCGTATTATATAGGAAGACGTAGTAATGGTGGGCTAGTTGCAAGCACCGCCAAAGCCGTGCCAATGGCGCTCGTAGGCGGTGGGTAGCAGAGAACGCAGGCAGAGGTAAGACAGAGAGTATGAAAGCGCCAGCTTCTCGACAGAATAGAAGACTGGGTGTGGTCTGGGAGAGTCAGTAATTATATCCGCTCAAGAATCCAAAATATAACGCCGATGGCTCAGAACATGGCGCACCTAGCTCGTGATACCACAAGTGGATGGAAGTGGAGGTTAAAGAGGTGAGGGGGAAAAGAACAAGATCTTGAGGAGACAAGGACCAGGGTCGTTGGGTTAATAAATATGAATGAAGGATAGCCGGCGAGATATAATTGAAATATTAAGCTCGGCAATCTGATTTTATGGTTCGAAATCGGAAGACGTTTATTCAAGCGATGGTGTGTATCAGAGATGAGAAAGGAAAATAGAAACGGACAGAAAAAAAGATTGGATAAATATCGTAACCGCCCACTCAAAAGGCTGCAAATGCTGCTAAATCAAGGAATGAGCTTGTAAAGAAAGAGCTTACTTGGATCAAATCCTGTCCTATTGTTCTCAGTAGGCGAAACATTACCTAGAAATTACCTAGAAAAAGGGAGCTTATCTCTCAACGTAGCCAGTTACAGCACAGCTGCCCACAAAACAAAATGGAATTCTTGTACTTGTAGTGCCATCATTCGTCATCCCCACCTTCAATCCCACCTTGGGCTAGTCGAGAGCAGGACCAGATTTGATTCCTTCCAAAACTAGGCTATCGTCTTTTCTCTAGTTCTATCAGAGTTGAGCCACGCAAAATGCTTCGCTCCAGGCTCTTACAGAAAGAAAGAAGAAGGAAAGGGATAAACAGTGCCTAAACCCTCCTTTACCTGACCTGGCCCAATGTTCCAGCCCGGACTTCACATTTCGCTTCTATGCTAGAGCTCGATCAAATCAACCTCCTCCCAGTCCATACCAGCCGCTATTGTCATATATAATATAATATCATATCATGTAAGCCATTCATACGAGCCATATACTTGCCCCATATGTCGGAGCACGACCATCCAGCTCAACTACTACCCAGAAGGAAACCAATGGAAGGCAATAATACAAGGGCTGGCTGCATATGCAAATGGAGCTGATCGGCCTCTCGCATAAAATAAGCTCCTTTATCCACTCCAGAATCCCATATATCGTTCGAAAAAATCCGAGTATAACAGCAAGAATTTCCCCTCAACTCTTCTCGCTTTATGCCTATGTATTGATGCATAAAACACAATCACATCCTGTACAAAGTCACTCGGTGGCCTTTTTGTTCTCTCCTGCTTCGGTCTTGTTATCATATTGTTACTACTGATACGAATATTTGTGGGCCAGAAGACCACATTGTCCCATCAGACTAACTATGTACATACATACATACATACATATATCTGTACATATATCACCAAAGATAGGGTTAAACATATTGAATAATCCGGACAAGATAGTTCCTTCTATAGCTCTTCTACAAAACATTGAAACATAGCATTATCAAAGATACCACCTCAAATTTTCCTCCTCAAGGCGATGTCTCCTCTCTTCCCCTTCTCAACTCCGCCTTTCTGACAGGTAATGTCTCCAACATCGACCCCGTATATCCCAAATGATCTCGCATCGACGCAATTAGGCGTTGCATCTCTCCCTTCATATCGTCTGCATCACATCTGCCCTCCATGACGGCGCCTGCCGGTCCTGCCGGCGCACTCGACATCTCGAATGGGACTTGTGGCGCCACAAATTCCGGATACGAAGCTATGCTAGACGAAATGCTATCCTGGCGATAAAACATGGAGTTGAGAGAGGCACCGCGCGGCGCAAACCCATTGGCGTTGTTAGGGTTGTTAGCATTGTTGATGTTCATATGCGTTTGGTTGTTGGTAGTGTCCTTGCGGTACTGAGGCGAAGGCGAGTCTGGATCTACCACCATGTCTTCATACATTCCGTTATATCCACCGGTAACGTAGCCGTTAGTGGTACTGTTAGATCGTGATGTGTTTACTGCTGGGGCGCTTGCTGTGCTGTGGTGGTCCATGTCATCTGGTATCAGCAGCGAAGGCATCCGGTCCGTCCGTGACTCATCAGGTATAAACATTGACGGCCGGCTGCCCTCAAATGTTGGGATGGAAATAGTCGACGCTCTGTTGGGGTCATCGTTGCCGCCAAACTGACTTAGCGTTTGGGAATTCGATCGTGAATGCTGATAACTTCCAGCCTGGTTATTTCCATTGCTGTTGTTGTAGTTTGTAGCCTGTGATTGAGGGCGTTCATATGACGCCTCATCCAAGTCAATGTAAAGCGATGGCTCACGGTCTGTCCGGGCATTGCTTGTGACATATAGAGACGGCTCTCTGTAACTATCTCCAAGGTCTGGAATATCGATTATACCATCGTCATCTTCGTCGTCCGTTTGCTGGCTCACGTACGATAAATTGTCATCGTATTGTGAAGCGGCGCTAGAAACTTGCGCCGAAGCAGCAGCCTTGAAATCAGGTCGATAATCGGCGTATAAAGATGGTTCACGCACACCTGTTGTAGAAGTTACATAGAGCGAAGGCTCACGTGGCGCAGATGTCGATGTCACATACAGTGAAGGCTCTCTCATGGAATGCGGCGTTTCAAATCGTCTCGATGTATGTCTCTCCAAACCAAAGCGTTCCTCCGTGTCACTAGCAAATGCTGCGTCAGATTGCGATGTTGAAGGCCGAGAGTACGAGTCATCAGCAAAACTCTCGTCAAGGTCGATCAAACTTGCTACTGATGCACGGTTGAGCGGTAACGGTGTCGGCTGGCTCTGTACTGAAGTCGAAGAAGCGTTGGCATTTGGTCTGCTGTAAATCCCTGTGGGCGGATCAAATGTAGGCGGTGGCGGTAATGGTGCATCTTCATCACCATTGGCTGGCATGGCAGTTGGGAAAGTCCAATCTTGTGTTCTGCGGTTATCCTGGGCTGGAGGCTTATGGCTAGCACGAATAGTATCCAGATCGCGAGCATCCATGCCCGTACCCTCGAATGAAAGGTCTAGATCAATGAGTGACTCACGGACGGTTTGGCCCTGGGTCGAGTCATCACGTAAGGGTAAGTCTGATGTTGGTGGCGGGCTTTCGCCACGACCATACCAAGCACGTGCGTTGTCCCGATAGTTAGTCAACGTATTGGGATCAAAAACCTTCTCCAGTGGCGCCGTAGGTCCCTTCAGATTCGGTGGTCTCCGGCGGCGGCGTGGGCCACCCTTTTGGGGAGGGGCTTGGCCAGGGAAATCAACACCTGGCCCATAAGCGTCATACACTGCTGACGCATCGGGATCATCGGGATCCTGATTGTTCACATTGGCTTCAGTCATGGTATTGAAGTTCCAATTCTCAATGGCCGGCATAGGCGGAGCATCGTCTAGACCTTGTGCACCTCCGGCAGCGAATAGAGATCGTCTACTTCCGCCCTGTGTTTCCCATAGTCGATATGCCTTAACTAATTTTGAGAGCGATGTTGTTGGATAGCGGTCTTCGGTGTTGGCGATATAAGGATGCTGTTGGATTTCCTCGATGCGGGGTCTCATGGTGGGATCATCTACAAGACAGTAGGCGACCATGTCCTTGAGCATATCAGAATACTGATCGCCTTCTAATCTAGGGCAGTTGTTTTTGAGGAATCTACCAATATTGGAGACATTCTGTAGAGTGGTGGCATTAGGGGGTAAGCCACTGGCAACTTCATATACCATAGAACCAAAGGCCCAGATATCAACCTCGGTACCGTAAGCCGCCGATTCAAAGATTTCAGGTGCCATCCATTGTAGTGTTCCAGTCATAGTAGAGCGCTTATCAAAACGTGTGTTCATGATTCCGGCAACACCGAAATCACACAGCTGGACACCGCCGACATCCGTTACCAAGACATTAGCACATTTGATATCTCGGTGAATGATGCCTTCCTTGTGGACCCAGTAGATAGCCTCGGCGACCTCACGGAGGATAGGAATAATCCATTTTTCAGGCAGACCTCCTGTCGGTCTCATCAATGTAGCCACACTTCCTCCGGCACAGTACTCAGTGACCATCCAGATCGACTGATCTACCAAAAGGGAGTCAACAACCATGTTAATGTTGCGAGCGCCGCTGTTGTTTAGCATCTTTAGTGTATTGACTTCCTTTAGAATGTCACTAAAGGTATCTGAGTTGGTAGGATTCATGCTGTCGCCCTCTTCGATGCTGATAATCTTGACAGCTACGAGCTTTTGCGTATCAGTGTGCGTGGCTTTGTACACGCGACCAAAACTACCCTTGCCGATGAGTTCCATCAAATGATATGGCGGGATCTCCTTTCCTTGAGAGGTTAGCTCCTTGACGATGGCGGTTTGCATTTTCCGGGCGTCGACAACAGCCTTTTGTCGAACGTCTGTCAGCTCGCCAGACATGAAATGAAGCGCGGCCATGGCTACTATGGGTTGCGCTTAGCGAAATCGTATCACGGATTCGATATTGGTGGGATGGGCTCAATAGTATGTATGTATATACGTCGTGTGGTAGATTCGGGTCGTAAATAGTGTTTATATACAGTGTATACGTCGTAGATTGCTTGTTCGATAGAGTCGAATATGATGGGCTAGAAAGTAGGCTGATGAGCCCAGTGCCCTCCCTCATGTAGTGGAAGGATATTCGTGAAGGCGTATGGTCGCGATAGCCGCTACGTAGAATTCATGAACAGTGACTATATATCTATGTACTCGTATATATCGTCAGGAAAATGGGTATCGATGAACAGTTATATAGATGTGGCTTCGTTGGTCTCGTCTCGAAAATTGAACAAAAAAAGTAGAAGTATGGAATGATGAATGTCCCCCAAGTATTCAAAGGTTTTCAAAGCTTGCGATGGAGAAGTTGGATCAGAAGAATAATCGGATACTGATAGCGAGTCAAAATACAACAAGATGAACTCGATTGAGAAAAGAAACAAATGCAAGAAAATGTAGAGCGCTTGGCAGGCTAATTGGATAAACAAAGAGAGCAGATAGAAGAATAAAAAAAGAAAAGGTGAATCACAAGGAAATTCGGATTGATTAGCGATAGCTTGGACACTGAAATGACAACCCAAGGGAAGAATAATGATGCAGGGGGGGGTTTCAACTGCTTATCGAACAATGGAACAATAAAGAGAGGAAATAAACCAACTGCGCAAAAAAAACTCCAGCAGGTCAAATGCGCAATCGATAATATATCACGGGATGCATTGGAGACATACGATGTTGAAATAAATGTCATAATCGCCGGATATCAGCAAACTACTAAACTATTGATAGTAGTCACCTTGGCGAATCAAAGATATGCGCAAGTGGGCGCTGACTAAGCTACGCTGTGCCCCACTTCGCAGCAATCAAGACTTGAAATGGGGATCGAGTTTCTCGATGATTCCGATGGACTCAGAATAATTAGCATAGATATTAACATTAATATTAGTGTAAGGCTACAAACAACAAACAAGACAAGATATCAAGTCCCGAGTCCACTAAAGACAAAAGCATGCATCATGTAAACTAGGACATATGTCCAATTTGTTCCAAAGCGTCACGCCAGCAAAATCACACATATAAAGAGAGACAAAAGCAAAGTGAAGATGAGAGGAGATATCAGAAACCCAATTTTATGGCTTCTGGGTTAATTGTTCAATGTACTAAAAGGCCACCGGTGAGGAAGCCATTGAAGAGGAAGAAAAAAATAACACCGGTATAATGCAAAGACAATATTCTATATCCAGTTCTAACAGACAGGCGACGAGCGCCGCTGAATAGGAACAACAAGATGAAACAAAAAAGCAAAGGTGTGAACGCGTTGGTATATATCCATTTCCCTCCAAAAAAAAAAAACATAGAAACAAAAAAATCAAGATCAGACTCCAGGTAATAAAAAACGATAATGTGGCAAGGGCGAGGTGACGTTAAGGATAGACAACGAAGCAGAAGCAAAGCAATTTCCATCCTCAGTAACGCCAAAACCATGAAAATAATAAGAAACAGAAGATGAAAAGGTATTAGGAAAGCTTCTCGCAAGATCCGTAATGTATGGGAATCAAGAAACAAGGAGCTTTTCTAAGCGTGTATTGCAGAAGCGACAACAGGAGATCATAGTCGTAAAGAGAAACAGAGGCGTGAGATAATATGAGGAACCATGACATGAATATGCAGAAAGAAGAATAGGTAGAGTGTCGTTTTTGAAGAGGCAGAAAGATGTGGCGAGGGCGGGCGATAGGAGGGGTCATGTTATTCCCCATATGATCACCAAGTATGAATAGGATACATGACTTAGGTTGCAGGAGCAGCCAATGTGAGTTTCTAAGCTGGATAAAAAGGAAAAGCGCGTGGTGTGTTAGCCTTAATTGCGTGCTCGTTTTCTATGATCTTCTTCGTTTCCCAATGTCTTCCATGTCTCTAGATATCCAGAATTTCGGGAGCCAGTGTTGGTGATTTTAATGGCTTTTTAATCTTTTTTTTTTCTGTTAAAAGTAGAAGATAAGGAAAAGTTTTCAAAGAGCGAATAGTGGTCGGTGCAGGTGTTGACTTGTTTTTATGTTTTGATAGTGAGAAGACAAATAGGAAAATCTGGAAACGAGTGGACAGCTCGAGAAGACCGTGTCTAGAGACACTTTTGAAAGGGAGAGACATTGAAGAAATAATCGAATAGAAAAAGAAAGAAAACAAGGTAGCAGAGAAAAAGGCCAATGATGCACATATTTGCACTTTACCCTGTTATACCGTGTAGAAAAGGTACTTACAAGAAACTCACAGGTCCAGGCTGCTTAAGGGCAGCTGCCAACGATGGTGCTGGTGCTCCGGCGCTTGCTATCAAACGATGGCTGCGGCGTGATGTCGAGCACCTTGTTCCTAGGCATGCGCTGCTTTTGGCCGCGGATATTGATGGCAGAGATACCAGCGTCTGCGATGACGCTGCTGTTAGCCAGATCAAACTCACTGTCACCAAAGGTACGCGTGGTATCTTCATCCTCGTGGTTATCGTCATCATCACTGCTCATGATGACATCTTCGTCATCGTAGTGGTTCATCTGCGACGAACGACCACGCATAGTTCCATCCTCGGTTACGGACATGCCGGCATCTTGTGTCCACTCCGAGTTCGCATATTGCCGACTCGACGAGCGAGACATGGTAGCTGCCGCTCTACGGCTGACCGACATACGGCTAGCAAGCCATTCGCCTTCGGAATCGATCGAGGCCATCGAGATGGATGCAGGCTCGGGAGATGGGTTGGCAGCCATAGACTCAGCAGCTTCGTCTACCTCACGCTCTTCCTCTTCATCGTTCTCGTCACAGCCAATTGACTGAGAGCCACAGTTCAACGCATCAATGGACCGGTGCCGCGCATGACGAGATGACGGACTGGATGTGACACTGTACATGACACTCAGACGCTCGCTGACCGACTTGATGGTCGATAGGTCGTTTCTACTTCTGGAAGGCGATGCAGGTGGCGATATAGGCAACTCTGGCAAGTCCTCACGGAAGCGTGACCGAGTACGACGTGGCACAATGCGGGTTGGGTTACTAGGGATAGGCACCTCATAGTCGATTGAGTCATGGAGAGGCGATGGCGGAACAAGATCGCGTGAACGAGCTGCTTCGAGAGCCATAGCCTCGCGAGAGATGTTTGCAAAGGAAGGAGGACCTGCTGTCCGCTTCCGCTTACGCGAGCCCCAGCGGAACAGAGACCGCAATATGCGATGCCTGGTAGAGGCGGTTGAGTTCTGGTCGGTGTCGGTGACGGCGATGATGGCAGATGGCGACACTGTAGGGGTAAACGAGACAGAGCTAGCATGTGGTCTAGTGGCAATAGGAGTATGGGGCTGTTGAGGCTCTTCTGATTGTTCAGGCTCAAGTACCACCACAGGGGCAGATGACTGGCCTATCGAATCGTCTGAAACTGTAGCCATGTTCTCGCTAGTGGCATCAGCTAAACAACTAGACTGCGAGCTAACGCTAGCACTACGGCCACGGTAAACCTCGTGCATAATAATATCGTCTTCGATGACCGAATCAGCACGGGCCCCATTGCTGCAGAACGAATCAGGGGTCATTGGGCGAGAGTCCACAATGTTTTCGACGTCAGAGTGTTCAACTTCACTGTCTTGCTCGGGCTCGATGACATCGAACTCGGATGATGGCGACGTAGGGAAGATCTCCGCGGGCTCCATAAGCTCGCGACCGATAACTCCACGGTCCATATTCCGAGGTGGTGGTGTTCCGTTGGCAGCAGCATGTTCAGCGAGAATCATCTGCTCAGCCTTCTTGCGAGCAATCCGCTCAGCAGCACGTTCCTGGTCACGGATTCTCTTACGCTCGCGGCGGCGCTTATCTCTCTCCATAAGAGTGCGTAGATCGCTGGAGTCAAAGTTATCAGCGAGTTCATTGATGCGGACTCGTGACTTGATATTGGCAGCCACTGGCGGAAGATCAATGTTCTTCTGTTGTCTTTGGCCGGCGCAACGCTCGGAACTTGGCGCCCAATGTGGCTGTGAGGCATATCGCAGTGTTGGACGAGGGGCCAGAGAGCCAAGAGCCGTAACGCGGAAGGCGGCACAGTCAGTACCGTCACTAGACATGCTAGATCGTAGAGATTGGGCAGATGGGAACTCCATGTCCTTGTCTTCAGGGAGAGAGCGGGAGTAGTTGTGTGATCTAGACTTGGTCCTCCGGTCGCTGGTCTTGCGCGATGGGTGGCCTGAGGAGGTGGAGGTAGAGGTTGGTCTGATGGGGCTGGAAGAGCTCATAGCACGGATCTCGGCTTCACGCTCAGGATCTCTGCGCAGTGAGTTCTTCTGTATCTTGCCGTTCTTCTTGGACTTCTGAGGGCTCAGTGTAGGAGTTTCCCAGGCCATGGCCTCAGTAGCCATGTGCTGTCTTGGCGAACGGCGTGCTATCCTGAGCTCATCGGCTTGGTCTTGTGTGAAGCTGTAGGTACGGCCGTGAGAGGAGGCTTGATGTTGTGGTGGTGATGATTGAGGCGATCTGGGTGGCTCTGTGCGACGCTTCTTGTTAAGCGTAGGTTTTCGTGTGGGAGTGCGCGAGGCAGCAGACTCGTGAGACTGTATTTGCTGGTCTTCGGCATCATCGTAGTCGTCACGCGCGGCATCGTGGCACGGGGGCATTGACGCCTCTATATCTGAGAGGCTGTTTCTGCTGCGCGGCCGCTTGCGCCCCGACGACTTCTTGCGGAAGATCCAGGCCGCCATGGCTGGTGATGGCTCTGCTCTCGCTGGAGCTAACTCGAACAAACACGAACCAAGCAGCTAATAAAAGAGGCAGATCTAGGATCGAGAGAAGGTGGTGGAGATGGCAAGAATGCGAATTTCGCGCGACAGCATCATGAAAGAAGCAAAACGGCAGGCGTCTGTACCGCAATTGCTATAGACTGAGTAGTAGGATGATCGGATGCTCTGTAAGAGGCTGGAAGCGGCAGAAAACAATATATACGTCCGAAGCTTGAAGCTTGATGCTTTGGACGAATCCAGTCCCACGATAGCTGAGGCCGGAAGGGAGAGATTTCGGTATTAGTCTAGCGCAGAATAAGATGGCGCATAGAGCTTAGTAGTCGTCGATAGACAGAAAGACGGAAGAATGGACTTGTAGAGAAGAAATACTTGATGATAGATGAGGGAAGGGATGGGTAGTCAATATGGGGCGGCCGACAGCTTATATGACAACAGGCGGATGGGAGAGGAATGGGAGAGGAATGGCGGAGGGGTTCGTTAGGTCAACGGATTGAAAGGGCGAGCGAAGACTAAAAGAGTAAAAGAGGTGATTTAATGCTCTGAAAAAGAAGAAAAAAAACGACAGGCCCCAAAAGAAGATGAAGGGAAAATCAAAAGAAGGGAAAGAAATGAAAAGCGACGAGGGTGTTGGACAGGACCCTGGCGCGATAAAAAATGCAAATGGTACAGGGGGTATTTATCTATTCGGCGCAGCTTTGGATGAATTTATTGCTCCTCCTCCAGTGCAACGCTGCTATAGCGTGGGCTGGCCGCGTTTTCTACAGGCGGTACCATTGGGCTACAGGCGTCTGGTCAGCGCTGTGTCCACTGTATCTCCAGGTCTAACCCACTAACCCAGCAGCATGCACGATGGCTCAGTCATAGCCCTATCATCTGGCTGGGCAACAGATGTCTTTTCCATCTGACTTCATATTCTCTGTCCCTCTCTGTCTTCACCTGACTGGCCACAGTGCTGAGCCCCATACTGGCAAAGATGAATATTGGGGGCATCTTCGATTCACAGCCAAGTAGTCCGCATACATCACTAGCACCTTATCCTTATAGACACTCAGAGCGAAATATGTATACCAGAGTACGGCGACAAGGATGTCTATCAGAAGATGAGAATGGGATGGGTAGTGACTTGGTTGATTCGACAGGGGGGAACGGGCGTCCACAGGACTAAAGGGAGCACTACGACTTTACTTTGAGCACTAAAGCACAGGCAGGTCCAGAGATACCTCAACCAAGAAACAGGTCTTGCTCTCTAGTACGGTTGAGACATCAGATATTCTAGAGGAGATGTAAACCTAAACCAGCTTTTCTCCTGTTCTCGCGTCAACTCAAGACGTGTCTTTGATGGTGGTGTTTTTTCTTCCCTATCTTCTTCATTTTCTCGCTACATATGAAGCTTATATTTTTTTTCAAGTCTAGCAAAGCTCATGATAGGAGTGCGACACTAAGAAGACGAGGGGTGTGCGTACGCAACTTCTTTTTTCTAACCAGGGTTGGCCCAGCGAGAACCTAGGGTGTGTCATCAGTGGAGATGGAGTCAATGCAGTAATTACCAGAAGCTGGTCTCCTTGTCCTTGGCATGAAAAACAAAAGTAACAAGACAAAGAAAGAATTCAAGAAGAAAAAGTGCCAGACTGGTTGTTGCTACACTAGGTACAGAGATAATAGGGCAACCACCCGTTTTCTCTTTCCACTTCTCTATGATATTCCCCCGATTCAATGCAATTGCCTTACTTCACTCCGTGCTGACTAAGTACCGCGAAAATCAAGTTACTGCGAGTTGTAAAGCGGCTCAACTAAACTACGGTACAAGTGTATCTTTAACGAGCTTAAACCCAGACATTTACCAGGGTTTTATCAAGCCAGGGTTAAGAACAGTCTATTGAACCGTTACAGGAAGAATTCCAGTTCGTGTGTCCCAAAAGTGCCAGCAAGATTTCTTATGCTGTTAATATTTTCAATACGGAGAGAGTTGTTGAGAAAGAGAAAGAAAGAAAGACAGATTGATTCAATTCAATTCTAGAGATGCGCAGAACAGGTTACACTTGGAATTCCTCGCCATACTCGCCACGAATTTCAGCAACTGTTTCTTCACTTCTTTTGTATTGCTCAGCCGCAAAGCAACGATGCAAAAAGGCCACGCTTGTCTGCATCGCGAGGCTTGCCTGATGGCCGTTCGTCATCTCTCTTTTCTTGTCTCCTTCTCTCATTCTCTCCGCTGAGGCGCTTTTCCATGTGATGCGCCGTGGCTAAATACGCTGCTTACCTATATTTCTTCGCATGATCGATGATCAAGTCCGGCCTAGCATGGACAACTGTTGGACCAGTTAGCACTTCTCTGGAATTCTCCTAGTCTTCTCATATATTCCCCCCCCCTCCATCCCAATTGTCACTGCCACTGCCACGATCACTGACTGTAACCGTATGCGATGGCAAACACCACCAGACCGCCTGGGCCGAATGGTAAGCTCTCAGATACATACTTTGTTGTCATATTTTGAGCTTATCCACCTTCTTCTACATGCTACTACATCTAGACAGAAATACCAGCTGGCTACTAACCCGGCTAGGAACATATAGAACATGGGCACCATGGGCACATATGTACCTACTCGTCTCTTTATTTTTACTTTCTGCCATCCAACCATCTTGTCCAACCATCTGTCCCAAATCCATATCCTTTGTATGCCAACCCACAGTCATGGGTCAATCTCCTCTTTTTAGAGTGAATATTATGTAAATATGTAGATAAATTTACTCTTTAAAAATCAAGACTAGAGAAGAGAAAGTAGGAGAGAAAACTTCCAGGAGTTCGTCATGGGTTTATGGCGGGCATGAGCGAGCAATATTACGGTGTAATTATACGGTGACCCAGGCGAATTCGAGCACTGGGCAAGCAAGCAGGCCGCAGTAAGTTCACAAAGAATAGTTGACTGTATATTTTTCTTGATTATTTTCTAGCGCTAGAAACAAAAACACCCAAAAAAAAAAAAAAAAAAAAAAGCGGAAGAGACCCTTGTCTCAATACTTCTATACCATCTGTATGTACTAGCATATTTGTCTATTATACATAGCATATACATATAAGGTAAAGCTTGTTCTGCCGGCGCTTGTGCTCGGACTTGTTGCTTGGTTAGCTAGCTAAGATTCTGTAGCGGCAGTAGCTAGCCTACTACAACATATGGATGTCTACATATAAATATACTTAGAATTATAACTAGCGTGGAAAAAAAATTCAATCAGCATTAATTGTTTGTTTGTTCTGCAAAAGCAAACATGGTAATTTGAAGTAATCTCACGCAAAGTACATAACCCTAATGCGGCCAAGATTAAGTATGAATATTGGCGTTGCTTGAAGAACAAGAATTGGCATGAAAATCGATCTCTTTAGACAAACATTGGCATTAACTCATATAATTTCGATTGATTTTTTATCACTATCACATACTAACAAGAACAAACCACTCGGGAATGCTCATCATATGATCGGACAGGTCGAACTTGGAGCTAACGAGTTCGGGCCCGTAAGGGTTTATCCGACTTAGACGCAAAAAAAACTTAGCGTCACCTAGCACCCTCTATGCCCTCTATATTCCCAGCATCGTACGCCGAAAGATCACTGCGTTCTGCGCCGGAGATCAGAGTCAGAACCATTATTTATGCTTCGCTATAGACAGGAAAAAACAAGGTAGAGCAAGACGCTGTGTCGCCTACAATTGCTGATATTCTGCGCGTGCACAATAATACAAAGCTAAAAACTATACTATAACGTCGAAGCCTAGGCCCATTTATGCATGCGTTTTATTCCCGCCCACGTTTTTTGCTATAATATATTAGTTCTTATTTTTTTTATGGCCTAGCTTGAATTTTTATGCATGCACTTCGCATAGCTATTGCATTACTTCAAAATCGATATGATTCTAGCCAGGCCTAAAATTCAGACCAAATTTCCGGCATTAGTCGCTGGTCAACTCTGTTAGAATTCCAGGTAGGCATTCCAGGCACAAGGGGCTAAGAGCTTCTTAACTTTATTATACAGGAATGTATAACTGAGTTTCTCCCAATATGCATAAACCCCTAGAAGTTGTGCAAGCATAGCGGGAGCAAAACTAGTTGACATATTTTTTACTTGGGATGCAATGTAGGGTTCATGATTTTTGACATCGGATATAATATAACCCACGCTGATTTATCACTAACTAGGCTCAAATATGCATTACTAATTACGATAATCCTAGTACTTGCACTGCATGTGCATGCAGAGCTCTATGGCTTGCATATATAGAATATCATGACCAAGGTAGATCAGGCCGCTGAGAATCCAAATATCGGCTCTGACGATGCGCGCCATATAGCACACTAATGCATCTTATAATTACATATTAATATCCTTCAAGCCATGTCTATCTAACTTCGGTCTGTAGTGTTGCGAATAGATATCCTTCACCATGCACCTAGGCGTATTGACCTTGTAAACCTAAGATCTCTCACCCATTCATTGGATACTCAGAGACCTCATAACTTGCTATAACTTCACCTGGGCCATGCCCATATATTGGCATGTCAATGAATCCCTTAAAACTCTAGCAACTCTCCTGGTTTCTGTGCCTCTCCCATCTGAGATGGCATGTCTTGTACGTTGTTATGGCGTAATACCGTAGTATCACGGCCTGTAGATACAGATTGTGGCGTAGCCATTTGACTGTAGTTTTGACAAGTGCTGTATCTCTTCTTGCATATTAGACTTTGTATTCAAAAGACGCATATACATGTCTTTATTTTTCTAGTGCTCCCGAGAGCTGAGCCTCCCCCATCTGACGTCTTTAACATCCGAGACTTGCTTTGACTTCCGTACATGCCGCCTATTTTCCATGACGGCATATTATCATGCTTTTTTAATTGGTTGATCTGATACTGATATCATTGATCAAACATATCCCATTCGACGTCATCTCCATGTCTTCAGACGAAATACGATTTTGCCTAGATTTGAAGATACAAAATAACTAGGTATCACTCACGCATTCGGCATTGTGAATCTCTATGTTTGCCCAAGTGTGTCAAGTTTGGGCTACTGAAAGCTATTTTTTTCTCTATTCGGCAACACTGCTACCATAGGCAATTGGTGTTGCTAGCCAGCATGTTGTTCTTTCGAGTAGCAATCTCTACATAGATGGTGGTCTTATCTTCCAGGGTCTAGTTTCTTGTTTTGTCGGCATCGTTGCTAATCTTCTGTTCTCTCATGTTTCGTCGAAGTCGCAATGGACATTAAGATAGAGTCGTAGTACCGCGGAGCAAGCTGTCACAATAGGTTTTGTGTAAGAAAAAGAACCCTTTTTCAGAACCCCCTCCCTATGGAAGTCTAAACCATACTCTTTTCTTTGCTCTGACTTGACGAAAGATCGACTTGAGATAAAACTTACTAGGATTTTATTTTCTTCTCTTGGTTCTAGCTAGATGGTGGTGTTTCTGGTATCGAAAATAGTCCACCCTCAATGCAACTCTCTCTTCTCCAAACATACATTCACTTCTTCTATAGACAAAATCGCCGTGTCATTCCGCTTATTTTAGAGATTCGTCCGCTGACAACTCCCTATAGATAGGCGATCTGTCAGAGGTTGTGTTTCTTAAAAAAGAGGAGGAGGACCCTTCTTATTTTCTACTCTGATTCTGTGAGGGGTTCTCCGCAAATCTCAAACGTCGAAGTTTCTTTGATCTTGATACATGTAGCTTATTTTCTCCTTTTACTTACCCAATATTTCCATGTGAGATACCAAGGCTAAGGCTAGAGAATAAGCTAGACATTGCAAAACAATATGCACGTCATAGAATATGGTTCTATTATTATTATTATGGTTTTTGTAGTATTATGGTACATATAGCCCATATTGTTACGTGATTGCTAGGCTCTATTATCGTCTATACTATTTCATCATTGGAATAAGCTTGGATCAATATGTCGGCGGCAAAGTTGTTCGCTTGAATGCCAAACACAGGTAACTATCCAAAGCATGGAATAAGAATAAGAGGGAAAAAGAAAGGCAGGGGCCTTAAAAGGATTTACCTTGCCTACATATTGATACTGGCTCTTGTATTTTGGTGTCTAACCAGGAAGCGGTTCGTCTCCTTTTTTGATGTGCGCAGAAACCCAAGACCCCAGGTATCTCGTAATCTTAGCATCTGCTGATACTCTATTGTATCCCATGAATTTTCCTTTCTAGCTCGTCTCGCTTCATATAATGGTTTACATCATATCCTTTAACAAGACTCTGGAACCAGGTATTCATTTTTGGTCTTTTTTTATAAAAAAAATTACGAGGCAGGCCAAGTGTAGAACAAGGACTAGATCTTGTCTCTTGTTCCCTATCCGTGTAAACCCTGAGGTGGTTGTATACTAATGGCTGGGGTGAAATAGTTCCTTTTCCTTCCCTTCTTTCCATCTCCTTCCTCAATTCCCCTCGTCTATTGGTAGTAGTTTTTGAGCCCATGGCCACCTAATTGAGTTACATGCTGCGGAGGCGAGAATGAACGACGTCACAAGCTCATATCGGGCGAGAAGACATTGGAGAAGACGCGTTTGCTATCTACAAAAGATTAGAAGGGATAGCTATCACTAGAGCTTGAGGATAAGCTTTGTAGAGTCATCCAAGTATAGGTTTGCCGTGGCTTATGTTAATAGACGCGGCTATAACCATTCCTACTCGCGTGTTCGTTCGTTCGTCTTTAATCCCAGGGCTTTATGAGTTAGTCAGATTGGTGGGTGTGTTTTTTTAAGTACTCTTGACAAACTATTTGTGGGTGGTATAGATCGTGTTTAGGTGCTATTACTATTGCGATGATACATCATTTGTATCTGCGTATGTATATTGACACTCAGAAATTCTAAAGACGCAGTAAGAACAAAAAGAAAACGCTTGGATAAATTTACAGATATACATAGCAGCCATGGAATGTTAGTCAACGTTAAAGGTATAACCCTATTGTATGTCATTAACCCTTGTGTTTGTTCGATTTTAAGTATTTAATTCTTGAACAATGTAATTAATGTTCCTACGTAGCTAATAAATTACATTTTGACAATCGATCCTGAATAGAAAGATCTACTTAGCGTTCGTCACAATGAGACATAAACGTCCGGTAGTCATGCTATTTTCCAAGATATCTTGAGACAAGAGAGAAGAAGAATGAGAAACGGACTGTTTTAGGAGTCATTTTCGGTGTGTTTCCTTTACACATACCGATCATGCTATTCTAGGCACCTGACATGAAATCGGAGGAGTTTATACACTAAGAAAAGGCTGAAAATGGACGTCTCTACAGCCTCAAGTCACCCGGAAGATCCGCTGGAGACTAGAGCCGGCAATCCCATGAGACTAAAATGAAATCTTTATTATTTTCTGTTTCTTACGGTTCATCCTTTGCCGAGGATATCGAGAAAAGTAGATATGTAAGTGTAAGGAATAAAAAAAGCTACTACCATATAAAGGCGCAGGTAGTTTTTTTTTCTTTTTTTTCTTCTAGCTGTGAGTACCTGAGCGATTCGACATGCAGGTTGCAGAAAGAGATGCGCAGATATTTGTCTATGAACTCGTCTCGTACATACAAAGTCATGAAAGGGAGAAAAAAGACCTTTGAGCTTAAATGTGTTCGTGACTTTGATCAGAAGCAGAAGGACAGAGCATGTGCCCTAGGCTTGAACAAACTTTGACATAATACTCAGCCATCTGGACTGATACATCGATGGCTAGAGACATAGCACAGAAGGACCCAAGTATCTTGCTGCTGCGGATATATGTATTTTGTTGTTCTTTCTGGATCTGACGACAAACCCGGCTCAGCTTTAACGTTACTAACGACTGCGGACATGGTGCATATCGCGAGATCAGAGCTCACAATCAGAGCTTAGAGGCCAAAAGGTCCTGCTTTGCGGTAAAGCAACGCCTGTGCTTGCCGTATTTTTCTCTCATTCAACTTTTTTCGTTGGTTTACGCTGTGCGCTATGGCGAATTTTGTGTCTCTCGAGAATCATCGTATGCAAATTATGCAGCATGTATGTATGTATTGATGAAAAAAAACACAACATATAACTACATGATTAACTATGTATTTGCAAGCCGGCAGTTATTTCAGAGTGACATTGAGATCTTAGGGCCACGACAGAGTTGGTACTATATACTGTTTGTATAGGTGGTTTGATATACTGACTCTGTACACTGAATATAGCGTTTGTTGCTTGCCTTTTCGCTGTGCTGTGGCTGGGAAGGACAGATCGGGTGGAATAAAAAGAGTTTGCTGTTTGTGACCGATGAAAGAAGCCGTTTTAGCTCTCTCGCCTAGCAAAAAAAAAAAAAGAGGCGGAAGTAACAGCTAGAAGCAATAATATGATAGAAAAAAAGGCTCATAAGGCCGGTGGCGCAGTATGAACTTGTCAAAGAGTTGATTCGAACTTAAAATCACTCGATCGTGAGGCTGGGCCGCTGTCGCTTGTCTATCCCGCCGCAAAGTTTTCTTTCTAGATAGTGGATGGTGTATTTGTATATTCTGAGATACTTGGCTTTATGGAGAATAATCATCAGTTAGGTCAAACTAAGCCTTCGGATCGTCTATGTGAATCTAATGTCAAACACAAACTTTCACCAGAAAATCCATTCTTTTACAAGTTAATAGTTTAGTTTCCTATTGTGACTAATACCAACCACAGACCAGCCACCAGGAGCATAAGAAAACTCCACGTCAAGCTAGTAGCAAATTTAGCGAGTTGCGGTCCCATAAAGAACATGGGTCTTACCCTTACGCATGGAGATAAAAGTCACCCAAAACTATAGCACTAATTCAGGAACAGGGAACGTGAGTTTCTACAGTTGTATGCAATGCAGTACGACTTCCACAAACTCACGATACTTCAAGCCAAAGAAAAAAAGCCACAATTTCCCCAAGAAATGTGCGTTTTCTCTTTTATGAGTACCCGCTTCTAAGGTGGATAAACTTAGTGAAATATCTGGAGGTATTTAATGTCCGTTTCTGGACCATATATATGGCATAGTTAAAGGACAGGAGAAGATAATTGGAATGAGCTAATGTCGTAGAAGAGACCACATTAGACTGTCCATAAACTAACTACGCGGGATATTTGAAAGTCAGTATATCCTGGACATGACTCCATAATATGATATTAATCGTTTTATTCAATATTTGCCTTCTCGCCAGGTTCACCGCTTTTACAAGACAGCGGCTTTGATATTCACTCAACTAGAGTCTGCCAGCCAGTGTCACCGGAGACTTTGATGAACAAAGGTTCTTGATTATTCAGGTAGATCAAGAGTCAAGAGTCAGCTAGACTTCAGTCTTACTCTTAGTAAGTGAGTGTAGTATCAACCAGGCGATCGACAGTGTATATGTAAGACGGCGGGAGACAGGGTTTCTATTGGCATTTTATTTAGAGATTTTCTTGTCTTTAGTTTGAGTACTTGCGTCTCAGTACATATTATAAGTCACAAACATGGTATATATAGACTACTGAAAAGTCACGAGGGGTTTCTAGGAAACGACCGGCTATCAAGTCAAGATCAGTCGGCTCATCAGTGTCAAACCAGGCCGCTATTGTACAAAGACAGGTTTGTTAGTCCGGTGAGTTGACGTGAAAATCAGATCCTTTGGGTTTAGACTTGATCGACCAGATATAGACAAATGTAGAGCAGATCAGATCTAGTAAAAGATGCGAGGGCAAAGCCACTCTAGTTCCGAAGGAACACATTCTTGTATCATCTCCAGATCGGTTGTTTTTGGTCACCGCTTGGCTTGTATTAGACTGATGGCGGGGCTCCTTTCCGAAGATGAGCTATATTCATTGTTGCCTCTCATGTGGGATTTGAAGAGAAAGATTTTTATAAAATATATGTTTGTATATGTCATGATGTCCAAACTTACAGTTTATTTGGGCAAAGAGAAAAGAACACGTCGGAACGCGCCGTGTTAAATTTTCTCTCTAACGCGACTGATTGGCTGTAAGTTGAAGTTTGACTTATACTGTGGATCAAGAAGCGTGTCGTAGCATCTGAAAAGACAAACGAAACATCCGTACATGAGACAGAAAATACGCCAACATGACATATATCGCCTCGAACCCAATGTTAAGCCTCTACCTGGTCTCCACCATGACAGTATATAGTACGCCTTACTTGCCCCCTTTCTTTCTAGCTCCCGCTATTTCTGTGTCTGGACGATTAGGTTGATCGAAAAGGTCCACGAATAGCTTCGGCACCTTGAATAGCCATGAGCAAGGACAGAACAAAGAGAAATAAAGCGCTGTGCGTTCTCGGTACACAGTGGCTGGTGCCCTACAAGGCCCGAGAATTACAGTATCCAGCACCGCTATGACAGTGTCGAGTCGAGGAATCAGCCCTTTGCATCTTTTCGTGTACTATGTAGCATGTGCCATCTCGTATTCCAGCGGCAGCTTTCTTCCTCTTGTCTCCGGAAAATCCAACTTTTCTCCCCCAAAGATGGCCAGTGTTGAAATAAAATAAAAGTCTTCATGGTCGGACGCCCCCCTCCCCTCATTCATCCATCCTCGTATTTGGCCGTGATGTATCTATTTTTCTTATTTTCTGTATCTCACATATCCTTTTATTGATTTGGTGCTTAGGTTTGGGGGCTACTTTTAAGCCATGGAAAAAAACTCCTTGGTTGTCCTTCCGTCCGCCCCATCAAACCTAATCAACCGACCAGACCTAGAGTATTGAAACCAGAGGTGGCTTTGTAGCTTGAGAGACGGCAAGTGCCTTTCAGCATCTGTAGCTATTATACAACTATGTAAATACGTACAGGTATACTTACTTGCACAGTCTAGTTGAGGGGAGTATAGCGCGACGAGCAGTTGTAGGCTCTGGAAGAAAACCTCGTGTCCGCTAAAGCACAAAACTGCTTGAAGGAGTGCATATAGATACTTTTAAGTTGCGTTCTTCTCTCACTGTGATGCATCTGCATTTATAGTGCAGGTGACAAGTGTATTTTTCTGATAGCTTAGTATCTGTTATGCGATGTATAAGTGATATCAACGGTAATAAGTAGTTATTGGTAGTTGAGATAATATCACGAACTACTATGGTGCGATGCAGGTGCCACGAGTATAGAAGATATTGTAAATTGTTGGTTTGACAGCTCGTGATCTTAGCGTTGTTGACAGCTCTATAAGCTGCAGTTGGCACATGAGAGTTAAACTGGTAGAGGGAGGTAGAAGCAGCCTGCTATAAGCCTAATAACCTGATAGCGTTGGAAGTACAGCATTCTAGCCTACCACCCTAGTAGAAATAGTTGGGGAAAATCAACAACGTCCTGTCTTCGAGAAGTCAGTTGGACCGCATGTGCTTGTGGCCGCTCATCGAGAACGCATGGAAGAATGGGAGGATAAGAAGCCAACGCAACAATAAGCCTATATCATCTTCTTGAAACGTGATTTCATATCATTGGCTAGTAAGCAGATGCAAGCGACAAAATAGAGCCATTTCGAGGTAGAAAATGTATACTATAGCCGTAGTTAAGCATGCAAATAAGCTGCGCATTGAAAATTCAGGGTAGCTCAAGCTTCATGCGCTGTGGAGGAACACTAGAAACTTGGGGCATCTATGTATCTACAAATAAAAATAGGCAAAAGTAAATGCAACTAGTTAAGTTTTACTTTGAGAGTTTGTGATGCAACACTGCTTGTATACGTTGGGTTTTGTGTTCCTTTTCTTTTTTTGGTCAAGTCCTTAGCTAGTTTTGGTTATAGTTGACTTGAGTTGAAAAATTTCCTTTCCACTCAACCTATCAAACTATGAGTAATAAGTTGATATGTATATTTTGTGAGATGAACAACATGACGAAGAGAGAGTCCTATCTATTCCTTGAGACGTCAAGTTATAGAGCTACAACGCATCTATAGCGATATTGGGATAATTGCTGCAAAATTCCATGTAACACTTGCTTACTTGACAATATGGGCGTGAAACCCTCTGCAAATGTGCTGACGCTGTGAATGGCATGTTATGTAATATCTCTATATCTAAAGACTGGCACAGTACCTATGTACATGTTTCCGTAACCACCAGGAAAAGGAAGAAGGAAATACTGGATTAGCTGCTTGAAAGACAGTCTGTACAGTGTAACACATTGGGTATACAATCTACTATATTTATTTCATGTACACACACACACATATATATATATAAAGGTATGTGCCACGGCGGGTTGTTTGTTTGTACAGGACAAGATAGAGGCAAACCTGTAAGTGGTCTTTTGTGCCTCTCCTACTTATGCTCTCACTACCTATGTGTATGTGCGACAAAGGTTCTTTACCAATTGAAGGCAAAGGCCTGCCTAGGCAAATGGATGGAGATATTGACTTGCGTTACGGGGCTATTGATATCGAATACATCTGTGGTGATGATAGCTCGGACAGCAATGCCATTATGTACTTATCTAGAGCCTTTGCCCGCTTGGTTATTGTGAATGTAAGGGGTCATCTATATCTATTGTATGATATAGTAGGATAAGTCATGGATATTATACCCAAAGTTATGAAGAAAGAAAGAGATAGAAAGAGATGGTAGTAAAAACAGACCAGGACAGGAAGACGGTGAGGCCTTGTTTTTTCGGGAGTGACACGTGTGCAGGTGGGGGAGGAGGGAGTCTTGATTCTGTTTGTCCTAGGTAAGCACCCGTCGGCACCTAGGAGTTACATTTATTGGTACAGTTGTAGTAGTATAGCATTGTGTTACTGGTATGTTCTATAAATGACTCTGGCTTGCATATGAAAGTAGCTAAACCTGAGGTGGTGTCAAGGGGAGGATTAGAGATGTTATAGTAGTGGCTACTTACTCTTTCTTTTCTCTTCCTCTTTTTATTCAAACTGAGGCGACGAATAAGAAAACGATACAGCAGACAATATGACGAATGGCTAATGGGTATCAAGTAGCATTTAACATTGCTACTTATTGTTGCCTGATGGAACAGGTGCCAATTTGGGCATTTATTATTATTAGTAGTAGTAGGCATACGTAGAGATGCTTGAGTCTACTAAACGGAATACACCAACTATACATGGACCTGGTATAATATCTACTATTAGAGGTATAATAGCCTCTATGAAATGTGCGTTGGCTAAGCATATTAGCGGCCGTAGAGTCTTATAGCCACTGATAGTAGAGGCCTGAGAAGGGTAAAACGGCAGGGGGTTAATAGCCTTCAAGAGAACACTAGAATAGAATGCTGGTGAAGGAAGGGTTCGCATGAGTATCCTATAGACTTGATACTGCTATTTTATGACTCAGATATCACAGCCTGAAAGCCAGCTCTTTCTCTGTCTAATTGTAAAAAAAAATGCCAGCACATACTAATAGTTGTACGTACTCTTTTAATGAAGCCTTGTTTTAATACTGATAACGGCTATGCTAAAGAGAGGCTCTCGAAGATACACGAGCCAGGCTAGACCAAATTTGTATCATCGATTCGAAGCCGCCTCTTGGGAAGTTTATCGGCTGGCCGCATTAGTTGCTTGCAAGAAGAGATAAAAAACGGACGCTTAGGGTAAAGAAAAGACAGAGAAGAATTTGTGTAAGTCATCACTTCGCAAAACCCATTCCTTCAAGTCCTCCTTTTTGGATTTACCTGTATGTCTTCATGTAGAAATAAGAGGAACGGGATAGGAAACGGCCCGAAGTAGAAAAAAAGAAAGAAAAGCCCTGTTAGTATAATTTGAGGCTGAAAATGTATATAACTTGGGCACTAGTTGGAGCAATTTTTTTTGGGAAAGTTCTATTAATAATTTAGAAATTATCTAACTGTTTTCTTTAGTGACGGTTAGAATCTTGATTTTGTACATGCCAACTCATCAATTTCATGCCTTATTTTCTGGACTGCTTGCTAGTCTGCAGGAATAGCTTGGACAGCTCCTAGTATCACTATATCACTATGCATAACTATTAGTAGTTATGTAGTAAGCTCACTTCACGCATTGTATGATTTCTCCTGCATTCGTAATTGCTGCGAGGCATCCCTTTTTTCATTAAATTTCTCCGAGAAGAATCAATCTCTTGTACCCCGCGCAAGATATCGTGTTGCTGACGTCGGTCTCTTTTAATATATGTAGTTTTGTCTATTTTACGAGCCATTAGTTAGATAATGCACTAAGTCTGACGACATCTTTGACAGGCTTTTTTGCACTATCGATACTGACATTATCATATCATTCTAAAAATGAAAGAACATTGGGATCAACGCTATTGACTATGGGCCTTTTTCTCGGGCTGTCTACTTGTATCACATTGCCACAGTCTACTTCATAAGTCAAATGCACTACATGCCACCCCTTGAGCCCGTATGATAAGAAAGTATGGTTTCCTTGATACCACTGAACGTCCCGTCCACCCCGCTCCGCTCTCGCCCGCCGCCGTCTATAGTCCGTAATTCGAGAGAGGGGTCTCCTATCAGGTCCCATTCAGATGTTTTAAACGAGTAGCAGATAGAGGCATATAACTGTATATAAAGAACTCAGTAGTAGTGGCAACTGAATTACCGACTATCCTACACGTCGCCTTCTCACTGCTCGGGGATGCAACACTGTGCTTCATTTTCTAAACCGTCGGAATTGGGCCTGAAGCTAAGTCAGACGAGACTAGTTTCTTAGCAGCGTCAATAGCATTGCAACAGTGACTATGAGCTCGACTGGTGACCCAGCAGGCGTTTACCCAGTGGTGTGATGTATGTTATAGGTATAGTTGTATGCAGCGACTAACCTGTGCTATTGATATAAGCATACTGTACATACATGAACATGACACACACGATGTATCCTAATACATCCAATGGCAGATGCACTCCCAGCTCCTATCTTCCTTCATGTATCACCCGACAACTAGTAATGGAGGCAAAACAGCGGCTCAAAGCCTCTATCGACGAAGAATTGTAACGAACTTGTAAAATTTGGAGATATTCCGGCCGACTGATTATCTCCCTTCTCTATCCTTGCTTTCCTATGCGGGATCAGCGATCTCTACGCAAGCATTCAGTAGTATGGCAAAAAGAACGCCGCTACAGTGTTGTAAATCACACACAAACAACGCTACACGAAGAGATTCTATCTGTATTTAGCTTGACTTCATAGTAATGAAGGCACGTATCCCCCGTGTCTACATTGTTGATAGGGTATGACTTTTACTCTTCGAAAAGAAAATTTTCACTTGCGTTATAATATGATGCTGATCTTTTTTTCTTCAGTTTTTTGGATTTATTGACTCGGGGGTCTGAATGGCAAATTAGACTATGAGAGGCACGAAAAGAAAATACCATATCAGTGACGAGTCCAATAGTCTGCGCCTAAAATGATTCAAAAACACAGAAAATGCGTTTAACATATGACAGCCACTTGAATATACACTGTAGATTTCTGAAAGGTATCATGATAATGGGCTCTAATATATACCATGTCTGACTGGCTGAACAAAAAAGTTGATAGCTAGTATTAGAAAAAAAAGGGGGAGGAGCGACTAACTCGTTTTCTATTGCCATTCATACATGGAAAGACTATCTATTGATTTGCTTAGGTTTTCTTTTTGTTATATTATATCTTCAGATGACTGACTGACTAGGTTTTTGGCTATTTTTCTTCCCAAGCCTTGCATCTTACTTAATCTTAGTGTTTCATGCAACAACTAGAGCAAAGCCAGTAAGCCAAGTATCGAATGCTGGTCTCTTTCTTTGGCCTAGTTTGGGCTGTGTCTAACCTATCACCCACGCAGGGCAAAGGTGTATTGTAAGCCCAAAAAGAAAACAAACAAAAAGCTAGATAACTAGTAGAAGCTGATGTATATTTTCTTTTGCTGTCTGCATCGCTAGTATATATTCAAAGTAAAAACCAACATAACTATTATAATATATAACTAGTGTTATGCGATCTGCCAACGGTTTCGTTTCACCATCACCGAGTGGCTGCATGAAAAGTACTGCCTACACGCCGAAAAGCATATTGACTGGCTGATTAACACCCTGTATGATGCATGTGTGACAATTCCATGAAGTGTATATGGCTATCTATTGCTTTTGATTGCCTATAGCTATCCCTAATTTCAAATGCATAGCTAGATCAACGCCACACTGAATATTGATTGCCTGAATTCATGAACAAAACGGCTGGCTTGGCATAACGTTTGGTGATAGCCACCTGGAAATGGATTGAATGCGTTATAAGCCAAACTATTTGCGACAAGAAAATCAGAGATATATTGATTGTAGCTTTTGACAAAGCCTCAATATAGACACTAGATACTGGGTTGTCCATATATGGTATGCAATAAGGCATAAAACCCGGGCTAAGTTGCCGTAAAAGCCGATCTCCGTACTGGATTGGACTGCAGCTGAATCTGTATCGTTATATTATACATAAGAAGGCTTAGAGAGAAAGCAATATTGGGTTGATATAGCGTTCATTTTAGCTGACTGAGTGGGATAGATTAGCTCAATAGGCTTACTTACATTGAGATCAAATATCTGATCACCAAAAACGGGACTGAAACTTGAAATGATGTATGGCTATTCTAGAAGCTACCATTATGATTATTACTCTTTTACGTCTACCTGCTGGTATTTCACAGCGAAACGACGGTCTAGAAGCTACCGTTGAAGGATTTTAGTATCTCGATACCAACGAGCTATAGCCATTGATTTTGAAGAATTCACCTGAAGGCGTTATTTGAAGTAAGACAAACTGACTAGTACATAGGGAAGCTATAAAACATTGGTCATGTGTAAGCGATGGAGATATATATGTACTGTATAGAACAATAAGCTGCCTTTGCACGATATATTTAACATAATCTAGACGATTTAAGGAGGTAGTTTACACAATCATGTTGAGGTGACACAAGATCGTGGTTGTCAAACCGTACGAGAAACTAAAGGGGTGCTAGCTATATACAAGCTCTATTTTTTGAGCTACTGATGTATATAGGCTACCATGTCTATTACCACCAAGCTTTCTTGCGATCTAGCTTAGGCTACATCTAGGCATGACAAGATATATGAAACCTTTGGATACTATGAGTCTTTGGCTTTGTATCCGAAGCTGTAAATGGATGCAAAAAGGTAATCCGGGGTCTTGCCGTGGATCGAACACGGGACCTCTCGCAGGCAATGCTTCAGGGTTAACCCTAAGCGAGAATCATACCACTAGACCACAAGACCGGAGCTACGGTCCAAGATCCTCTTGGACGGACTGGGGCAAACCGGGATTGAACCGGTGACCTTTAGATAACAGAAACCACTGAAGTTGAGCTTCAGTCTAACGCGCTCCCAACTGCGCCATTGCCCCAAGTAATTGTTGGTGATGCTATCTTATGTGGGTTTATGAAGATATAATCAAATCAAATCACCGGAAGTTGGCCCGGAATAGGCGGCGCCGTGTTCTGGGTTTGTCTTTTGGGGAATGGTTTTGTGGAGGCACTGTTTTGCTTTTTTTTTTGTATTTGTTATTTGCTGCTCATAGTGGAGGTATGGACCACTAGTTCTTCGGGGCTAGGGGACGGCGTGGTCCCGTACATACAAAGCTATTGAGTTTGTCTAGCGGAGGACTTTAAATATCTGTCCGGTATCCGGCGTTGTATGATCCTAGTGATTTAGATAGACGTAAAATATGGTCAAGCCAAGTCAAGGCTCCGAATAGGCCGTCTGAAAGGGACTAGATCCCCGTCCAGCGACTAATCCGGCATCTTGTATGCTCTTAGCAAAGTGCCACTAGTCCTTAATGGAGGAGATGGTGTTCAATCCCGAGCACGCGGTATGTCAAACAGATGGCTTCAAATATCTATCTGAAGGACGATTAATATAGCCCAATGTAGCGTCAAGTACCCGGACAGCCATGGGTTATACAAAGAAATGTTCTATAATACCCGGGGTATAGAGATATCAGAGGCTATTACGAGAAACACACTATCATGGTGTACGATTACTGGAATAAAGACAAAGATAGAGAGCATTATTGGATCTACTAACGGCTATGGCCTCAAAGTGAACGCTTCACTGCCTAATAAAATTTCTCATGTCTATCAACGGCAGGAAAGGCCTGGCACTAGCATATTAGAGGGCGGAGTAAGTGATCAAGCAATCCCCTATGTGTCACGTTTCTTTTAGCCTCCTCTTGTTTTGTCATATGTTTGAGGAAATAGAGATGTTATCGTGAAAAGAACGGACACTAAACAATTCTGAGCAGGCCAGTACCACAGAATCGAAGAAACTTGGTACTAAAAAACTCGGCTTCCTAGTTAGAATACGTACTTGGATAATTTCACAACTATATGAGTTAATCATCAATATTATCCGCCAAAAGCAGAAGCTAGACATTTGCAAATTGCTCTATCACGACCGGTCTCGGCTTATGGTATCATAATGTCAACGACTGTACAACTTTGACTTCGGCAATCGTACGAGTGACTTTGTCCTCTCTCTTGGGTACAAATATTGCAGCATTTTCCATTTTCCCTCGTCATTAGCTGATGATAGAGAGAAGCACCTCCCCCCCAAAAAAGAAAGCTTTCTTGTAGAAATCCATTGACTCCAACTGATATGACTAACCGCACATCTTGTGAACTTGAGATCGTAGTGTAACACTTTAGCAACATGGCTTGTTGCTTTTATGATTTTTAGAAGCTTTTCCTGTAAACGTTCGACTTCATGGTGTAAGTTGTATATATTATAAGCCTACTAGTAATCATGTTCTGTGGACTGGCTATAGGTCTTATTCACGCGGACTGTTGTGTTTCAACACGTAGTTCATTTTAAGTTGTCAGTGATGCACTCGGAGGTGTTGTTCTTAATGAATGTGATATACGGCTCACTAATCCTTAGTTGTCTAGACAAAGCTAGATATCTCCATTGCCGTATAAACTATACAAGATAGCCCGCTTTGCCGCTTTGAAAGCACTCAACGTCTACGCATCGGCCACTGTCATCTATCTATTCAGGGCTAAAATACTGTATTGACTTCTTCCGTGATCACTCACTCCGCTCCAGCACTTTCATCCTGACGCGAATAACCCATGCTCTGACTAAAGTCGACTTGATTATATTTAACGTTCACCTGAGCCATTGAGATTACATGACCCTGAAAACCCTTGACTTGACTTAACTACATAAAGTATCCCTCAAGACGCCGAGACTCCGACTTCCGGCATCATCAATATAATGCACATTTAGTAACCCAAAACATATGAATTGGCAACGTGCCTGAGTGGTTAAAGGGTATGACTAGAAATCATATGGATTCGTCCTCACAGGTTCGAATCCTGTCGTTGTCGGATATTCTTTTTGAATTCGCTTCTTTATCCAACGATATTGTCATCGGGTAATGCAGCGCTCGTTTTTTTCAGCACGATTAATATAATAGCTATATTCTATTATGTCTATTTGCAACGTTGTGGCACAAGACGGCTTGTCTATTGATATCATATCTTTCTGTCACACGAAGTCAAGTCTACGCCGCCTACAATATCACTATAGATATATGCAGCTCGATAATGATCTATCTATCTGCATCTTGATGAGATTGTTTGGGATGTTTATTCTATCCATCATTGACTGTGTTAAAATTCCACTTATTGGCATATTTCTAATCCATACATCATAACCATTGAGCAGTTGGTTAATCGAATAAGCGGATATACAAATGGCTTAAAGTAGTATCGAATAAACATGCCGTGCATATACAATACTGATACTCATCGATCTAGCCAGACTGGACACGGTACCCAGCAGAAAAAAGTCTGGAGGTCTCATGATGTATAGCAGGATCGTGAAGATGGTGTACTTTGATGTCTTATTGTCGAAAAGATTTCAGGACCTAGTTGCATAGGCCCGACGAGTCCCTTCCATCGTTGGAATCATGGGTATGATGATATTATGGAACCTTTGCGGAACACACCTCATAGACAAAACCATCGATTAAAATTAATATTGAGTCAACGATATGTGTAATCAATTTCGGTATTAACGCATGTTAGGAGATACAATGTAAAATATTTCTCGTTGAAGACTGGCCAGCCGAGCCGTCTTTCTCTTGACTTGTATGTTATATGAATTGGAGAAGGAAAATTATAGGATATAGGTTGCTTGTACATTGCATTGCATTCTTTTGTTGATGATACGGGGTGTTCATTAACTAGCTGTAATCTTAGCTGGAGGTGAAAGGGCGTTATAGTGGTAGCTATGTCCCTTAGAAGGCATCTCGTGATGCTACGTGATGTTGTAGATAGAGACCTTGCTGCATTCATGTCGCTAGTGGAAATGCATGGCAAGAAAGATAAGCTAGGCCGTCGGTAGCCATTCAGGGAAACATGACAAGTGTAGCCACATATCTCGCATCTAACCTGTAAACTTAAGCTGCAGATCGCATGGAAACGCCAAGGAAGGAAGAACTGCTTCAATTGGTGGAATATGAAGGGTAGTTGTATAAATTATGTTGGATATCAATACTCCCTTTATCTTTAACTCTTGATTCGGTATCGACGAGTATACATACACGCATACTTTCTTGGGGCCTGGCTATCGTCTAGGTCGCTCAGATAATATCTGTTGTTGATTCTTTGCCATGCCATTTTGTTTTCGGAGTCACCCGCACACCTTTCTATGTTGTGACCACACCATAGGGTTCTGCTCGACATACTACTAAATACGAATACTTATCATGCCCACTAGGCTAGGCCGTCTTTTTAGACACCGGCCCGGTCCCGTCCAAGGATTAGGCTGTACTTCCCCAAAACGGACGTCCCTTGCTAATCTATGGCCGATACTGTCACCACCACTATGGCTGTGATGATAGTAGTTGCAACTGTTGATCAGGAGTGATAGTGATGGAAATCGCGTATGTAATGAAAAAAAGACTGCAATTATATTGATTTCATACATATCTACTCACCATGTGAAGCCAGATATCATAATCAGGTTATCATACTATGATTGCCGTAGTGAAACCCGTTAGAGACCTTTGCTTTATTTTGCCTCGTGCAGTATGGAATGTGTATGCAGATGCAGCCGTTACCGGCAGCAAACCAATAATACCGTACATGCTCTTATTATGTAGAAGACAATCAACTCACTCATCTTTCCTCGCCCTTTCTTTGCCTATTTCTCATCTTTTTTCGTCCGTGTCTAGATATGTGGATATTGCATATGGCGCTTCAGATGCAGCATGGATGACACACAGGTGTAAAATATCGGCATGTGGCCACGATACAACACAAGTTGGAGTATTGCTGAAACTGAGCTGTCTGTTCCATGAGGTGCTTCAGCCAGAATATCACGTCTGTTTCTTCCTGGGTCGTTAAATTTGTGGGCGTTTGATGACTAGTTGAGGCGGTGTCGTGCAATATATTACATGCACGAGTGATGCAAGTACCTTTCTTTTGCTAGTTTGTATACAGACAGTGGCCTTCATAGTGTATGCAATATCCAGGACTAGCATGTGCAGCGTCTTCTTTCTCTTTTTCGTTTCCATGTTTAGGTGCTCTGCTCGCTTGCTAATTAACACGTGCAAAGTATTATATATATCCGTGTGACTCGAAGACGGGCTAGTTATCCTATTGCTGATCAGGCATAAGTTGGCGCGTAGTTACCGATGGGGCTGCATGCCTTTGATATGCGTTAATTCTTGTTGGCTTATTTCAGAAAACTATATGTAAGTAGAGAAAAGAAAAAAAAAGGAGCCGCAAAGCAAGAATTGGAGGTTAAAGAGAAAAAAGGTCTAGACTCCAAAATTCAGCAGGGATCTAGAGATATCTGTATGTACACACACAGATACATATGAAAGAGCTTTTTTTGGGAAAACATGACTTATCAGTCTATAGAATGAGAATTGAAAGGTAAGCCGTTCATCATTCCTAATATAGATGCAAGTGTTGTTATTTGATAGTCGCTAGACCGTTCAGACCTACCAGATCCCAGAAGATAGATAATATTCGGTATCCAATACCGATGACTAAGAGTAACATAAAGAGATGACAAGAAGCAGCCAATAACGGAATATCCGAAGTTGATCGCGAATTGCGTATCACCAACAAGTATGATATAATTTATTGCTTTCATTTCTATATCTCTTGGTTCACTAATGGTACCGGCGGCTAGATATTCTCCACCAACAAGCTAAAAAATGCCGATGTAAAGCTAAATCTACCGGTAGAGGGACAACAAGATAAGAAGGAAGTTTCAAGCATTTAGACCCGTGGAACGTTGATATGGGCAGAGCCGTCTAATAAAACAAAGGTTTGACAAGGAGGTGTCAGCGACAGCATCAAAAACAAAAAACAACAAGCGCGGAACGAAGGAGAGGCTAGCAAAGAAGAAAAAAACGCCCTGGCCACAACCACAGACCGACTAATATAAAAACGCACGTTGGCATATTTCTCCATAATACGCCCTCCAGAAGAAATCCAGTAATGCATCACGGGTTCTCGAAGCTGGCCTGACGCTAGGGACTTGGTCGTACCAGTCTAAAAAAGTGTATATTTATTATATGTTATTTACCTATAGTATAGATCAGCGAGAAGAATAAGAAATGAAGAACGACCAGCCTCGGAAAAAGATAACAAATGAGGATAAATCACTATCTGCCGATCCGACGGGCTATATAATAACAGAGGAATATGAAATGTAATGCTGGAGAGCCACACACTGTACAATATAAAGGTATCTCAAAATCAGAGGGGGAGGAGTATACTTAGCTGATAAAAGAAAAACACCTTTAAATTGGAGTTGGATTCTCGGCTCGGGACATGCAGTCACAGCCAGCAAAACGGTAGCAACACGATAAATAGACGAAGAAGAGCACAGTGGTTAGAACACTACACCGATATTGCAGGGACTAGGATCCCGGTGCGATACTCCATGCTTGCTGCTTATGGACTAAGATGCCAGAAACCAAATGCATGGTCTAAGCGAGCTAGTCAAATCTAAAGCGTTGCGCATATGGTAAGAGGTTATGAGATATCTCTATCTATTACTAAACATATTTCCTTCTTTACGATGAAAAACACTGAGAATCGAATCAACAGAATCGAATGGCTTGTAGTAATATATAACCAAGGGTTAGGGTTTAACATTGGACTAATATGGGTCTATAATCCTGAATCAGAGCGGTGAATTTGCGTACCTTCCTGTAACATCAAATTCTCTGGAAGGAATGTCTAAGTTTACAGTCCTACAAGGAAAAAAAAATATGAGTCTTCTTTGGCTAATGGAACTAATAAACAAAAAGAGGAAGAAACTAAAACGGCAAGAGTAGTTTGCCCAAATAGGAAACAACCTGACAACTTCCCCTCATATAATAAGAAGGAACCCAAATTATCCCAAGACTTCAAGTGAAAGTTCTACGTTGAGTAATTACTATACCATAGCTTTTTTAATTTTTTTAATTTTTTAATTCATTAATCTTATGGAGCTATAGAGCTATGAAGATGTAAGTGATATCTAACATGTATAGCTATACACTACGCTATATACATAGTATGTATGTACATCTGATCATACTTCTAGGGCGTTTGAATCAAGTTGGGAGGATCACTGTTGGCGCTTTCTCATGCTTTCCCATATAGGTTTAGTGACGTATCGTTAGTCGTTTTGGGGGAGTATAAATAGTCCATCTCATATTATATTGGAAGCAATGGCCTGCCAATTTTCGTTTCCATATCTGGCACATGCTCGCACGCATCTTGCTCTTAAATTCTCCGGCCATCTTTGCTTTCTGTTCTTATATTGTCTCCATCCTATAGATTGTCACATTTATAGTATGGCATTCTAGAAGGAATAAAAAATCTCAACCGAGGCTATTATAATCATCCTCTACATATAGTAAACTCAAGTTTGTTCTGTCCTTATAAAAAGAACAAAGGGCACACCACCATGAACTTAATATTTTAGAACATATTAACTATAGTAATGACATTATATATATTATAAAGATAGCAAACCTTGATTTCGAGGACAAAACCATTGTAATGCTTTTTCAATCCTATTTGCATCATATTTCATTCATATTTATTGTAGCTATCAACACTTTGACACCAGAAGAAATTTACGAAGTAAAGGAGAGGAATGAAGTGAAAGAAAAAGGAACGAAACCATGGGGATCGATCCGTAGACGAAGCTTAGAGTGTATATGTAGACACGCTACGTCGTTATTATGAAGTATTAAGGTCAAAGTGAGGTAGGCGGGATGTGGTGAGCGTCTCAAGTCATCATGTGCCAATGATCTTACTTTCGATAAAACAATGGCGGTAGGTTTCTTTTGTTTTTTATGTTGAAGAAACCCCAATGCTAAAGACTCCTTTAGAGATGTGTCAAAATAGCTGACGGAAAAGAAATACGAAAAAAACTTATGTGTGTGTGTTTTTACGGCATTAGAGATTCACGCTTCATTACCTTGACGATAGCAGCACGGATGACTTGGCCAGCCTTCTCGACCTCCGCTTTGTCAAGGTCAATGGTAGCGCAAATCTTCAGCGCAGGCTGAACGTTCCACGTGAAGCCCTTGGCTTCGATACGGGTCCATCCCGCCATGCGTCTTAAGCGGGTCACAAGCACGCCGTTTTCAAGGCACTATAAATGTCAAGTTAGTACTTGATACACGCTGGGTGGGCTGGGTTATGAACAGGGCATTATTTCTTACCTCATCAACTATGTCCTGGAGTATATTCTCCTGGTCTTCCTCTGTATAGCGACGGTTTTCTACGATTGCGGGCTTGATGACCATCATGATCATAGGGTTATGCGGGTCGCTAGTACAGACAAGGTACTCGCCACGGCCCTCCACCTGCGAACGAATAATCTCAATGTTGGAGCGGCATTCGGAGATGAGATCCGGGTTGTTCTGGATCTGAGAGATACTTTCGCTGGCAGTGACGGCAAGCATAGCGGGGAGGGCAGCGGAGAAGGTGTACGAAGCAGCAGTAATACGTTGGTGGTCGACGACGGTCTTGGTACCAGCACAGAAACCACCACCAGCACACAAAGGACCAGCCATAGAACCAACGATCATATCAACTTGAGTAGGGTCGACATTCTGCGCCTCCGTTAGACCACGTCCAGTCTTTCCGAGAACACCAAAAGACCAAGTCTCGTCGAGAATGATACGGAACTTGTACTTTTCCTTGAGTTCGATCTACAGAAAAAAGAAGGGTTAGTGGATATGCTCCAAGAGATGGTTCTTGCGCTGTGTAGGAGGTATATGTACCAATTTCGGAAGGTAAGCACAGTCACCAGTAGTCTCGAAGAAACCCTCCGTCACGATGAAGCGGCGCGTAGGCTTGCGTCTAGCTTGTTCCTTGACAACCTGCTTCATGACTTTTTCCAGATCTTCCATGTCGCCATGTTTGTACCATCTAATGTTGGAACGCGAGATTTGCAGGCCTCTGCGAATGGAATAGTTGACGGCACTATCGGCAACGATAACATCACCACGTTTACAGAAAGCAGGAATCACACTGGATATGGTCGAGAATGCTTGGGCATAGAGAATGGAAGCTTCGGTACCGAGATAGGCTGCGATATCGGCCTCGGTCTTCACGTGCACATCCTGAGTACCGTAGAACTGGGGCGGGCCACAGGGACCAACACCGTACGCACGCAGAACCTGGATGGCCTTCTCTCTGATTGTGTCGTTGGCATTGAGGTTGTAGAAGTTGTAGGAGCCGAAGTTGATAACCTCCTTTCCGTTGGTGAGTTTCGATTTCGGGCCACTGGCTCTGTAGTTACAAAGAGAATCATGTTAGCTGCTGTTATGGATAGCACGATAAGGACATGGGAGCGAGTGGCAGTGTATAATGACAGGATCTATGAACTATACCCAGCAATAATTGGAGCAGTACGGTCAGCAGCGATGTCGAGTTCTGACTGGGGCGCTACCAAGGGCTCGGGGGTCCAGTCGTCGACGAGTTCGTTGATTTCGCTATCGGTAAGCTTGACGTAATTCTTCTGCTGGGTTGAGTAGGACGGCGCCATCATGTACCGGATGACGAAGAGCACCAGGACCAGCTCTAGTGCCGAGCGTACGGGATCGTCTTGGTAGCTGGATTTGATGTAGCGCATGAGCACGGCAGAGCCCGGCACCTTTTGGAAGAGCGACGAGCCCTCCTTGTGTATCGTGGCCAGAAGGGCCTGTATCTCGTTGATGTCCATGGTCGCAGTTATTGTTGTTGTTGATGCTGCAATTCCACTGGGTGATGAAGGGACGGTTCGGGTATAATCTAATGGCAAGCAAGCAATAAACGCGGCTCTGACGTTGACGTGAAAAAGAAAGAAAAAAAACACGGTCCGGGCTTGATAAAAGTTGTAGGGAAAAGGAGGTTGAATGATAGTGTGTGGTGTTGCCAACAAACTAAGGCTAGGCTAATTGGCCCCAAAAAATTGGTCCCTGAATTGCCGATAAACTGGTAAGGGGAATTTTAGTACTATAGTGCTACTATTGTAGTTGTACATTAGTAGTAAAAATGAATCGCGACTCCACTACCAACAATAGAACAAGGGCAGCACGAGACCTGACGTCTAGAGATATACAAGGGGTATTTTGAACGAAATGTATCGCTATTTTCTTCGATAGGCGGTAAGTTTGACGTGCTATGGCGTATTCTCTCGCAAATGCGTTGGCATCTATAATAACAACTGGTCTCTGAGATACCTTCTACTCTTTAAGCACAAAGCACGTGAATGTGGACACAACAGCCACTGAGAGGGTAGGTGACATGACATCCATCACATGCAAAAGGCAAACTAGATATAAAAGTTGGTGAAATCGTTTCTACCTGCGAGAAGCGTATATGTGAATATTTAAATGCTAAGTGTTGTACTATTAATTTATGTTAGAGATTTCAAGCGCTTTGTTTAGCTAGCGCCCAGAAGCTCTCCAGCTTGACTCGCGCCAAAAAGTCAAACGCCTCCTTGTCAGTATCACAGATTTTACTAGACCACTTCTTGAAAGAACGTCCTTTCGACTCGCCTTCGAAAAGAAGTCCGATGGTGTTGGTAGCCATGGCGTTTGCATCGTCCGTCATCCAATCACGGGTGTTGTTCTGATTTGCAGGGCCTTCCGGAGCCGGTGGACTCTGTGTCCAGTCGATACGGTTCATCATAAGCTTTTTGTACTTGTTGGCACTGTACTGTCCACCCTCTACTATCACAAGGTTGATTTTGGGATGAACAAGACAGACGCCAGTAAGAGCGAACTGTTCTGCATTTTTCCAGATCTTGAAGCGGTGTTGGCCGTTGGCAAGATTACCAATTTTGAATACCAAGATATGAATACCCTTTGCAGCATCCTTTTCTTGATTTGTATCGAGCTTTTCGCGTTTCTGATCTTGCGTGAGTTGCCGATCTGTGTTCATGGTCACGTGCTTCTCGTGACGCTCTGCAATCTGGCGATTGACTCTTTCTTCAACAGCCGTAGGATCTTGCACGGCCTCCTCACCTAGTACTCTCATGAGGTTCGATTTCTTGACCTTGGGTTCCGGTGCTGGTACCAAGCCTAAACGGATTTTGGCTTGAAGCTCCTTCATGTCCGCCATACGTCTCTGTCTCCGGAGCTTCTTTTGTTCCTTTCTCGTCATGAACATAGGCTTTGCTTGAGGTACAAGTCCATCTTGGGGAGGCTCCAAGGGTACGGGATGCTGTATTAGATCTGTGATGATAGAATCATCACCTTCTAACCGCAGGCAAGCGTCTTCGTTTAGATTGGCATATGTTTTCCCTTCTATGAAATAGCCCTGATCAAACCACTCCACTGCTGGTGGTTCTTCGACAACAAAGTATTTATCGCTTGGGACTTCATCTAGTCCGGCTCGTCGTGCTTGATCGGCAACTCTTTTTTTGATTTCCTCGAGGGCTGCTTGTCGTCGCAAAGCGTTCGCTTGCTCTATAAGGAAAACATGTGGTTAGCGATTTCCTCTATGTGATGGCCTAATATGTACGTACGAATGTATTTGCCCTTGTGGTTGAATTGTAGCTGTCTTGGTTCTCTGGACTTTCCCACGGGTTGTCCAGCATTCGAAGTATCGAGATACTTGTTCGGTAATGGCTTGCCGTTGCTCGCCGTCTTTATGGGAGTTGGATGCGCATTCAAATTCTCAAGTACTGGATGCAGACCAACAGATAGTCCACCCCTAGTATTGCTATTACCAGCACTGCTGTTGCTGTTGCTGTTGCTGTTGCTGTTGCTGTTGCTGCTAGTACTAAGAGATGGCCCGCCTTTGTTGCTGCTGTTTCCAACGGCGGCAGCGACACGCGCCTTAAGCGCAGCCATGCGCTCGGCCGCAGTCATTGTAGAGCCAGAGCCGCTTTCGGCGGGAGGTCTATTCATGTTGAGCGAGAAGGGGGTTTTAGTTGTCGTTATTATATATAGTTTTCGTGAGGCTGAATCGAGGATGAGCCGCAAGTTCAGGGCAACCTCCTGCTGCCTGGCTTCGGCAGAGAGAGTCTCAAGCGCAAGTGAAAGTCCTTAAATGATTCGAACCGACCTTGTCTGGCGTGGTAGAACGCGGTGGCAGCAATCCTAAGGATTTAGTTTTAAAAATAAAAGAGCTAGATAGCCCTGAAATAGATGAAGATAGCTACATTGACGACAAGGTCGATGAAGATAGTTCTAAGGAACCTTTTTATAACTTTGACGAAGAAAATA
>RHLR01000048.1:0-52975 GCA_009806335.1 Davidsoniella australis
ACGTAAAATGATAAATAAATAAAATAAATAAATAAATAAAACGCAGGACAAAACGCAAGCTTACAAAGTGGCCACTTTTGTGGTACGCACAGAAACGCTGATTGTATAAAAAAAAATAAAAAAAAATAAAAAAAATAAAGTGGGCACAGCTGCGTTTCTTATTATTTATTGTCTTTTTATTCCTTGTCTTCAGCCTAACAAAAAGATCCTAAAAACGCCACGCTATGCTTTCCCCGTTCCCCGGAGGGTAGCATCCAGGCAAGCAGCTACCATAAGTGGGAAACGGTGTAGAAAATATACAGATACGACTGGGGGAAATTCGGGAGAAAAATAGCAATAATAAAGTAGTACCCAGTAATAAAAAAGATCAAAAGCACTTTATGAGAAAGATCGGCGATAAGGTAAAACAATGCAAAAAAATTGCATAGGTATCAATTTTCATTATAGCAAGGATAAATTGTTACTGTTGTATTATCTATTATCCTTAAAAAATATTTTCCGTTGTAAATTATACTGTGGTATTATTATTATTATTCTTCTTCTAGATCTTCCACAATGCCGGCGATCAAGCGAAGAGGTAAAAACATTAATAATAATAAAAGACTAGAGAAATACCGAAATTGAAAAGTTGTGCAAATGAAACCAAAAGGTCTCTTTTTATTTTTTATTTTTTTATTTTTTTATTGTGTTGTAACATGTGAGTATGATAACACAATACAATGCCAATATAAAGAAGATTGATTGATTTTCTATTGTTCGGCGGGAGACCTTAGGAGGAAGAATAGACGTAGCAATAACTTGGATGATCAGTACTTTGTGCTTTATGCTGCAAAAGCGGTCTGAGTTTATTTAGATAGATGGACGGTGACAAGCTTAGTTAGTCCCAAAGACAACGTATAGCCTAACGTTTATAAGCCTATAGTTTACATGTATGTATAACAGCAAAGTCTAGAAGCCCATCTGCAGCCCTCTTCGGTCCATGAAACTCAACTCAAGGAACAACTCGCTTATGCAAGCAAATATGCACAGCACAAAATACAGAAGTGTCTGGTTTTTCCCACTGCTATCCTGCACGCCCAAAACAGTACAGAATAAGAGTTTCTATCGCCTTTTCTTTTGTTCACCGCCCTTCATTTGGCGGAGAAGCTTGCATTCTTTATTATTGGGTGAGCGGTCTATCAACCTCCACTAATCAAGGGCAGGCTGGAAGCCAGCTTTTATTTTTATTTTATTTATATATATATCTATTTTACTATAGACACAGTATACACATTCAATTTACCGTATCTCTCAGCTGCTGATCTAATGTGTAGCAGTGCTGCGACTCTACAGAGGGGTTAGTTGCTCTTGACATCTAACAAACTTGATACTATGCAGTAGAAAAGAAGAAAAGAAATATTCAAAGAAGACGATCCTATTGTGCGGAAGGCAAGGGTATCATGTTCCGGCTGATTTATTGGCTTTAGAAACGGTAACTTGCTGAAAGAAAAAAAAAAGTTGAATCCCCGGTTCTAATGTGCAATAACGAGAGGGCCAATAGAATGAAAATCGACATATCCGTCTACCAGTTCGACCTATTTAATAACGACTTCGCTAGGAGGTCGTTCCGGATTGGGGTCCCTGGTAAAACAAAAAGAACAGGAGAGAGGGGGGGCTTAAAGAAACCTAGAGAAAAGGGTTCAACCCAGTACAAGTAAAGCCTCACTGTTATTCCTTGTCTTGTTCTGTCAGATGTCAAAGTTTCGTCTTTTACTGGCGATGAATCGCATTCCCGCTTTCTCCCAGCATTATCGAATACCAAGTCATCGGCGTACCCTCTCTATTCTTCCCGTTGATATACGCTTTATCATTTATTATCCACCCCAAACGCCTTGATTTTTTTGGTTTTTGTTTTGCATCATCGGAAATCTGGAGAACCTCGAATATGAAGGATAGCCGGGCTTCTGATAAAGGAGAAAGATATATATACCCTATTACCACGCGAGGTATTACCTTGTGTTCTGAGATTCTCTAGTGCCCCAAGCGTCTCGATGTTCAGCGATTTACTCCGGTAGCTCGGTATCTTTTTCGTTGTTGTACGTCTGATATGCACACATGGCAACTATCAACCACTGCTTATCCAGGAGGTGGTTTATTAAGGGGAAGAAGGAAAAGCACGAGAGAGAGAGAGAGAGAGAGAGAGCCCTCAATATGATCCCAACTTGTGCAGAGTTGTCTTTAGTGTTTAGGCCAGTTGGCTCAAGTGTGGTCGGTGAGCTTCTTATTTTAAGCCTAGATATAAGCACAAGCCACGGCCACGACTAAGTTATGAACGCCATGACCTTGGGTAAATAATGAGACGAAAACAAATACCGACGGAGACACCATTCTGGTTTCCTGGTTGTATAGTTATATCTTCAACTTGATAATCATTACTATGTAGATATTATAGTAGTGGACGATCTTTAGCTAGCTGTATGGAATATGCCGTCTTCTCTAGTGTCTATTGAGACACTCACCGCAGCGCTAACAAGATAAAGTGGCACCAAAAGAAAGGACAAAGGTCGTTGGTGTGATCCTCTGTATCATTAGTGGTGACGATCAACGTTGGCGAACAGCGTTTCTTAAGTTTCGTTGATGGGCCTCACCAAAGTTAGTCTGCCTTAGACGTGTTCTGGAGGGCCTCAAGATGTCGTGACCATGTTCTCTGATCACTGTCTCCCAGTGTCCCAAGGCCGTGGTCTTGTCGCCGATCTTCTTCCTTTGGGACAGAGAGGGGAAAGGGACAATGTTCCGGAATCCAGGGATGCAGATATGTATGTCTATTAACGCCAATAATAGAAAATCCATAGTTGTATCTGTAGTAGCAATAGCAAAGTGAATAAGTGCCAATATGTTGAATAGTGCCTCGATTGTTGTAACAAGGTCAAAGCTACGGTAGACCTAAAGGGTGGACCGAGGAAGGCTCGTTTCTATCTTCCCAAGTGGCATTGTGGCCTGGGGCAGCCCTGGTCAATCTGGGAACAGCGTAGTATATGGGAGGGCACAGCATGAGCACAAAAAAAAAAGAAAAAGAAAAGAGAGGAATATGCCAGCCAATCAGCAGTCACAGAGCTGTTCCCAAAAGTCGCCCTGTTGGATCTTGATTGGCATAATGGAGCCTTGTCCCCCGTCCGGAAGGGGAAGAGGGCTTCCGGTAAAGAGGGCCAGGGGCATCAGAGAGTAGAAAGTAGAAAGCTATGGACTAGGGCTGGCTGGCTGATAGACAGCCCTTTGGGCAAGGCTCTACCGAAATGAAAAGCGTATATCACGGCCGTTCCTTGGGGACGTTGGTCGTAAACAAGAGGAATGGAGAGAGAGAAAGGATTCTTCGGGGAAGCCATTGCTTCTCTATTATCAACCCCAGTTTCTCTGTTGGACAAAGAGACAAGGAGTGAAAGGTCCCGACTTGGTGAGAAACGCTGAGCATGAAGAAAAGGTTGAAAACTAGCCCTTGTGCCTCATCTTATTGTGTTCCTATAGGGAACAATGGCGATTTTTGATTGATGTCCCAATTCTGAGGTTGATGTGCCGCAAGGGGGTATCCTTTTGGTCTTCTTGTATAGTATTTTTTTTTTTGTTTCTGTAGGGGGGGGGGTCCAAGGGAGAGAAAGTAGACTTCCAGGTAAGATGTCACGAAGAAGAGCCGTCTTGGTGAGATTTGGTGGCGTTCAAGCTGAAAGACGGCATTTTATTGAAACGCCATGTATTTTTTTTTGTGTTCTCAGCTGGCGATGGAAGAAGAAAAAAAGAGAAGAAAAATATCGGTGTAGTTTAACTTCAGCCTCGGGCGATTTGGCCAGAAAGTATAGATGAGGAAATAGGAGAATGAAAATATTAAGGGAAATTTCTGAGTGAAGATGTCAACCTCCACCCATGGCGAATTGCGTAACAACTCCATTCGAACTGCTTACGCCACGCTTCAAAGTTGACAATCACTCGCATTAACAAAGGAATATATTAACTTTTTTTTTTCTTAATTCCTGGTTGAGTCCTGCAATAACAATTCCGTTCTTTCGATCTCTATTGTCTAACAACAATTACAACGCCTAACATAGCATATGCCTTGCTTCTTTGCTTGTCAGTTCCAGGTTCTGGGGACTCACTTGGTGCTCTGGCGTTCAACCGGGTTCCCAAAGACACGGGAACATCCTGTCTGTTCTCTAGCGCACGTAAGCCAGTATATCCTGACCTTCTAGGCCTGTTATATAAGTATAGACAGTGTACAACTGCAGTTATCGTTGTTGACAGGCTACTATGACATGAACAGTGAACCACGTTAGATGCTAGCATCAGTAAAGTAGCACAGGCTGACAAGCCAATACTTTCTTGCTCATGGATCTGCTTTTAGGGTCGCCGAGCTTCGTTCCTCGACAGCAAGAAAACAGTGTGAATAAAGACAGAGAGAGGGAAGGGAAGGGAGAAGTCCCAGAAGTTTGGCTTCTGATCGTTGACTTTGACGGGCGGGAAGGTAACTGAGGCGGCTTCTGAAGGGAATAAACAAAGCAATTAATACAACACATAATCTCTAATGTTGACTGTATACGAACAAAGAGAGAAGGGGATCAAAATCTACGGGCAGAGCCTACACAGGAACATAGTACAGAACTTAAGGTCAGAGAGGTCAAGGCGCTTTCCGGCGATCCGGTTCTGGGCCTTTCATCCTTCTCTCTTTGTGTGTCTCTCTCTCTCTCTCTCTCTCTCTCACAAATCCCCCGGCGTTACAATACAAATGGAGCTCTGGGCATCTTTTCCTTCTTTCTGGTACTGGGTAACATCTTGGTAGTCTTCTGGCCCCTGGAAAACCTGGATAGAAGCTAGCTAGTTACGGGAAATAATATCAGTGTCCGTTCTGGGAAAACGAGAAAGAGGCTTCCCATTCCCCGGTAGTAATAGTAACAAAAAGAGGCAGAGTGTCAATTTAGGCCCTGGTCCGGAAGCGCTTCCCCTACCCTTGTATCGTTATGAAGCTCTTTTCTTTTCTTTTTCTCTTGGGACCTTTTGTTACAATGTTTGGTAACTCCCACACCCCCAATGGCTTTATTTTGGAAAGCCTTTCTACTAAGATACATGTACCTACGATCCTGTAGGTCTTCATCTTGTTCTGGGCAGGGAAATTGATGCCGGGAGCTTGGGTTACACTCTATTCCGTCCGCCTTCCTCTTCCCTGGGACCTCTCTATACTTTCTCTGGGATTTTCATTGTATTGTTCAATGAGAGATGTAGAGAAAACCTGCGTGATAACACAAAGTCAGCCGGTGTTTGGTGGCCAACCGATTGATCTTCTCGCGTTTTTACCCTCATTATCTCTCCCCCTGTCCGGATATCATCACCCAGTAATCCGGAGTCGTTATATTGTCCTTGTCTTCTTGTTATGATATTGTACTTGTATGTAGGATTAATATCCCAGATGACGATACCGAACCTCCTTCTCTTCTAGTTGGGAGTATCCTTCTCGCTGGGACACACTTACTAGTGCGTATCCTTAATCTATACTACGCCAAAAACGCGGCCTGTTTCTTTTCTTTTTGCTTTACTTTACTTCCCTTAAGACAAGTGAATCGTAATCGTAATCATACAAGCACAGGCGAGGACCCAAAGAACACACTACTGGGTCACCAAAAAGAGACGAAAGAAAATCAGCCTAGTAAGCCTCTTAGTGCCCAGTGTCTTCTGTTATCGAGTTAGAGAGATCAGGCCAACAAGCCAGAGCATCGTCGCCGAAGCAAGATAAAGTAAATAATAGTAAATCATGAAGCCTATATTCCAATCGCAAAGCCAAGTCTTTATCAATAACATATGAGGCAAGTCCCAAGAGCGCAGATCTCATCATTCAATAAAAATCAATTGTCATACTCTCGTCCTGATTCTCCCTCCCGTCTTGGTATTTCTTGACACGCGAACTAGCCAAGACAAATATCTCTTAGTCTTCTCTGTGTGTCCTTCTAATACATTTGTTGTGCAAGACTCCCGGTCCTCCTCACGTATCAGCATCCATCCTAAAGACCCAAAGACTCCAAGGCCCAGAGATCGGAAACCCAAGTGGATGGAAACTCTTTTCAAGGGTTATTCATTGCCTGGTAGGCTTTCGCCCTCCGCCCTCCCCCCTCCGTTACTCTTTTACTCTTACAACCTCTGTAGAATACATCCCCATCATGTTCCCCTGAGCTTAATACTATCATAAAACAGAACGTGGTACATGTTAATTGCTATGTTTTCCAACGTTACAATGCTTCATTTTACTGATATAATCACCACCCACACATAACCAAACAATAATAGACAGAAACCCTCGTCAAGTCGAGGGTTGACGGGGGGGGAGATAGGTAGAGGTAGGGATAGAGGAAATCCCAAATATGCTTGCCTGATCCGTCTCCCCTTCTGTTTCCTGTGCTATTCTGTACTTCTTGTTCTCTTTTTGCTTTCCTTCCCCAGCTTCCCGTCAAGACGCGTGTTGTTTCCCAAGGATTTATCCCCCCCCTCCTCCCTTCCCTGTCCTTTAGATCACTGGAACGCGCTATGATTGGTCAATTCCAACCCGAGAACTTGTTGCCGGCGCGGCTTCAAGACCTAAAATGGATTAAGTGCCCTAAGCTTTGGAAGAGGACCAAGCGGGAAAAGAAAAGAAGGAGAGTTTTCTGCCTCGGTACTAGGTCTTTGGGACCAAGAATGGCCAAGCAAGCATTCTTTGTTTTCCTATTATTGTCTAAAGCCAAGAACTGGGTTTGCCTGATCTTTCTCTGGGAAGCTACTGGACTAACTGTCTTGTTTTTTTGACGGGCGGTATGGATTCATGTTCTGGCAGCCGTCAAGTGTCTCTTCGTGCTCGAATTGTGAATGTCACAGAAAAGGGCGCTTTGATATTTTCTCTTCTACATACTATTTGGAAGTAGATCTTTCCATCGTCAGTTGCTTCATTTCTTCATCGTTTGCGTTGGCAGTTATTTTCCTTCTTCGTTCGCTTCTTACCGCAGAGTCTCACTTTTTTCTTCTGGTGCTCTTCCAGTTGGCTACAGGGTCCTTTAGCCTCTATTTCTAGACGATCATCGCTGGGCCATACGCCAGCCGGCCCTTAGGCCATCTTATTCGCTCGCCTAGTCTACAGAGGTGCTCAAATCAACATTTGGTGCCTTCATGCTACTAATTATGACAACAAGCGCCTGAGACGCCGTGATTTTGTCGATTTGATTCGTTCTTCCATAGCTAGGATCTAGCAGCGCATCACAACCCAGAAAACTGGTCTCGGCAATTCTCTAGCTTTCCAAGTCGAGCCCGTCTAACAGTGCCAAAGGCGCTCAGGTTTCTGTACCATCACCGGCATTCTCATATACACATATACACATACACGTATGGCCGCTACCGAGAATACTGCGGCTGCAGGCGCAGATGCCGCTGACGATTCGTCGTCGCATAGGCCCAGTAGCCAACAGACCACCCAGCAATCACAGCACGCGGCGCAGATATCGTTCCTGCTACCGTCTGGCCCGCCATCGCCGAATCTTTCCCGATCGCTCCCGCGTCCATACCCATTGCCGCACCAGTCCAGCTACCTAAACGGCGCTCCGGACGAGAACACTCCGCTGCTAGCCGGCCCGACACGAATCCGCATTCACAGCGGCCATGCCACGCCCTTCCCGCGCACCCCCGGTCCGTGGAACCAGTCACTAACAGGTATTATTGATCTCGGCCGAACAATACAAATAGACTGTCGCTAATGTCTCACTCGCCTCCGTCACAGACAGCTTCCGCACTTTCCGCAACCACCGCCGTCAGGGCTCCTGGGGCCAACGCTTGACCGAGGCGCTTAATGACCGCCAAGACAACGAGCTGCGGCGCCAGAACTTTGCTGACGAGCGCGTGTGGTACGACCAGTTCACCTCGACCGACTGGGTACGCGACGGCATCAAGGATGCTTATCGTGTCAAGCAGCTACAGGCCCGCAAGGGAATCTTTGGCAAGATATACCGCATATACGATGCTTCGCAGGGCTGGATCCTGTCCGCCGTGTGCGGAATGCTCGTCGCACTATTTGCCTACGTCATTGACATCAGCGAGGCATTGGTCTTTGATCTCAAGACTGGCTATTGTAGCACTAATTGGTACCTGAGTCAACCTGTACGTAGTAGTCTATGGTGGCCACCAACTAACTAGCAGTATTCCGAAGCTTTGCTAACCCTATACCAGAAATGCTGCGGCCATATCAGCGGTACTTGCGACGAATGGATGCCCTGGAGTCGGGTAATCAGCCACCAATCGCTGGGTCACGAATGGATCGAGTACATTGTGTACATCTCACTAGTCATCCTGCTCTCGGCTATTGCCTGCCTAATCACTCTATCAACCAAGACCGTCATCCCCTCGGCCTACCAACTCACAACACTCGACGAAAACCTAGCTGCCGAGCAAGCTCCTACACCTCACCACCCGGGTGAAGGCTCTTCTTCACCCCAGCCAGCGCTCAAGACGGAGCCCTCGGCTAACCAACTGCCGCCAATGGTTTACTACTCTGCAGCCGGTAGTGGTGTTGCTGAGGTTCGTGTGATTCTGAGTGGCTTTGTTCTTCACGGCTTCCTGGGTCTACGCACGCTTCTGATCAAAACTCTAGCACTGATTCCCAGTGTTGCATCCGGCCTTAGTGTCGGCAAGGAAGGTCCATATGTACACATTGCCACGTGTATTGGAAACATTGCCTGTCGTTTGTTCCCCAAGTACGACATGAACGACGGAAAACGCCGTGAGGCCCTTTCTGCAGCAGCTGCAGCCGGCGTCGTCGTTGCTTTCGGAGCTCCGTTGGGTGGTGTGCTTTTCGGACTGGAAGAGGTTTCTTACTTCTTCCCCGCCAAGACGCTGTTCCGTACATTCTTCTGTTGCATCGTTGCGGCCCTTTCCCTCAAATTCCTTAACCCCTATGGCACTTCCAAGATCGTCATCTTCCAAGTCAAGTACGCCGAGGATTGGCAGTACTTTGAGATTGGAAGCTTCATATTTGTCGGAATTATCGGCGGTGCTTTTGGAGCTTTGTTTATCAAGGCTTCTAAACATTGGGCGAAGACTTTCCGTCGCATCGATGTGATCAAGTCTTTCCCTCTTATCGAGGTTGTTCTGGTGGCTCTAGTCACCGGTATCATGAACTACTGGAATATTTACACTCGACTTCCAGTTTCTGAGCTAGTCTATCAGTTGGCATCGCCATGTCTAGACAACGACGATGACGCCGGTCTGTGCCCTACCTTGGTCAATGGCATCGGCCCTGTCATGGTCAACCTAATCACTGCCTTTTTGATTAAGGGCTTCTTGACCGTCATCACTTTCGGTATCGTAAGTTCGCAATCAAGTCTCTGCTTCCATTCCTGATGTAACAGAACTCTAACCGTCTTTTAGAAAATCCCAGCTGGTATCTATGTACCATCCATGGTAGTTGGTGCCCTGTTTGGGCGTATCGTTGGTCACATTGTCCAATGGACTGTACTTACCTGGCCCGAGTTTGGCATGTGGTCACAATGTGCTGCTAGCTCACCCATGGGCTGCATTCAGCCTGGCGTCTACGGTCTCATTGGAGCCGGTTCTATGATGTGCGGTGTCACACGTCTCTCTGTGACTCTCGCTGTTATCCTCTTCGAGCTTACCGGCAGTCTCGACTACGTGCTTCCATTCTCGCTTGCCATCCTTGTCTCAAAGTGGACAGCGGATGCCATAGAGCCTAAGAGCATCTATGTAAGTGACCATAATTCTAAAAGACAAGCTATAATAGCATCTTGACTAACGTAATGCTACAGGACCTCCTTACTGCGATGAACTCGTACCCTTTCCTTGACAATAAGCACAAGCCCGTCTTCACTGGTGAACTTGCTCAGATCATTCCTCCTATCCGCCAATGGCGTGTAATCGATATCACCGACTCCCCTATTGTGCCTGCCTCTGCTCTACGTCACAAGCTCGAGCTTCTACACCGCGTTGGTGAGCTTGACGGTGGCCTTCCCATCGTTAGAGGTGGAACTCTAGTTGGTCTGATTCCGGCTCCGGACCTAGAATATGCTCTCGATAATTTACCCAACGAAGAGATGAGCCAGTGTCTGATGACCAAGAATATCATGTCAATCGAGGATTCGGATAATGAGGATGTACCCAACGATCCGACCGATTTCACGCCGTATATTGACCCAGCACCCGTTGCTTTGGATATCCAGTCGCCTATGGATCTCGTATATGAATGTTTCGTCAAGCTAGGCCTACGCTACATCTGTGTGCTCCAAGATGGCAGATATGCTGGCATGGTAAGTTCCTAAAACCCTAGACCATTCAACCTGAACTATACCACAAATAACACGAAGAAAACAAAACTAACCCTTTATACGATAGACACACAAGAAGTCATTCGCCAAGTATACGCGCGAAATACTCGAGGAAAACGGACATTAAAAGTCGGTCACATTATTTATTCCTTTTCCTTACTCCTTACTATCACAACACAATTATAGTACTATGTCTGGTTTTTCTATTCACACGCATATGGCCGTTTTGTTTATTTTTCTTTTCTTTTGTCAATTATCTTTCTCTTATACCGTTATATAGCATTCACCATTCCGATCGACGGATCGTTTGCCCTAGTTTTTTTCTTGATATCCAATTGTTTATTTAATCTTGTAATGGACGTGCGCAATCAAGCAATTGTTTCTTGAAATGGATTTCGGATATCTTTGCACTAGCCCATATCAGAGCGTTGTATTCCGCTCTAATCTGGACAGGATGTGGCTGATAGCGCAGCTCCTTTCTCAACCCTCTCAATGTCGCTTATCGCCAATGCTTTGATAAGCCATAAGTTCTGGGGTCTCACTTCTGTAGTGTAGTCTGCAGAATCAGAGCGTTCTTTTATGTAAGCCAGCTACATTACATAGCTAGTTGCGCAGCTTAATTTCAGCGCAAGCACAGCTGAATTTTATAACAAGGGTGTCTGTATACATGACTATTCATGTAGGCAACAAAGGACCGGCACCAATTCCGGTCGGCACTCTTTGTTCACTTTGTCTGACATCTGCCGGTGGAGAGCTCGGCTGCCCTTAACTGATAGGGAGCAGGCGCCGTTTTAGAAGTAACTTATGAGGAGAAGCTACATGCGATAAGGCATCCATCGTCGGCGGAACAAATAGACCCGATATCGGGATATATGGTGCAGGTGAGGTGATACATGTTTTGACTATCGATGAATAGCGAGTGTAATTCTGCTCGTCACGATCAAAACTTTGACGATATTTGTCTAATGCTTACTCGAGCACATCACATGCATATATCCCGGGCATGTGTTGTGCTGTATCCTGTTGTACCACGAAAACTAGTATCTGTTTTGATTGGCTAGCTGATTGTATCATTGATTCTCTTACACATCAACATGGCGTTCTTCTCCAAATAGCAATAAAGCCATGAACTCTTCAATATAGTTGCATGTACGGCCAGAAGAAGTAGGATATCACAGGGGAAACTAAAAAGTAGACAACGCAGTAGGTTTTCCCGAGATACAGTGCAAACCCGACCATATGTGTAATTCTAGATCCACGGTTGGCTCTACAACATCTTCTACATGCTGCTTTATTGCACTCCAAAAATCACAAGCGAGTCGCTTCTCGAGCAATTAATTGGACATGACTATGGATTCGTGGTAGCCCGAGCTATACTAGAGGATCAGGAGCTGGTCCTGTATTGTATTCTCTACGCCCTTTATCTGTTTCTCAAAGGAAACCAAATTGTGGCGATAAAGGCGAGAAAGAACGGTGCTGAGCTGGCCGTCATGGCGGATTTCGTCGTACTGGGTGGAGGAAAAGCGTATAAGGTCAAGGAGGAGGATTCCTTAGGCTTGGTAGCACTGTTGCCCCAAGATTGCTACATACTTTAGTGGTTTTAGTCAACTAAGCTGTTAGTAACGATGGGTAGCACCCATGTCATATTATCATCAGCAAGTTCCGCGGATAAACAGTAGCTATCAGATACAAAGTCATGCCTTATCCACGATATACGCGGAGCTATCTATATAAAAGAGAAGCGGTTGCTTTTTGCCTTTCTCGGCGTTGTTACCCCTCTTGTTCTCTTTCTTCATTCGTCTCTAGATTTAGCTGATAATTGTGTATTTTTATTTCACGATTACAGCTTCGTTGCACAAATCCCGTCATAAATTTGTCTTTTTCTTTTCCTACTTTCTTTTCTTATGCTTCTTCTACACGGCTTCTATACCAAATTCAAGCCTGCCAATAGCAACTTATATATATACAAAATGCATTCTATTCGCAGAGCTGGTCTCCGCGCCTCGGCTAATGGCATCAAGGTTCAGCGCCGTTCACTAGCTTCTACCGTCAAACCGCTGTTTGCCGGCGAGCCGACCGGTCCCAGCGTTAAGACAGCGTTTCCCGGTCCTCGGGCGCAAAAGGGCATCAAAAAGCTGACTGAGGTATTCGATACTCGGGCGGTCAACACGCTTGTCGACTACACACGCAGTAAAGGAAACTATGTGGTAGATGCTGACGGCAACACATATCTCGATGTGTAAGTAAAAGAGTAGCACATGGATCACTCACCCCGTTATTTTGGCACTGGCTAACCCCTTTGACTTTTCCTTCTCTATAGTTACGCCCAGATTGCTTCGATCCCCCTCGGTTACAACAACCCACACCTCCGTAAAGTTGCTGAAAGCGATGAGATGATCAACGCCATCATTAACCGCCCAGCGCTAGGCAACTTCCCACCACACGACTGGGCTGAAGTTCTACACTCGTCTCTTTTGCGCGCAGCTCCCAAGGGCCAATCACAAGTGTTCACTGGAATGTCTGGATCTGACGCCAACGAGACCGCCTACAAAGCTGCTTTCATGTGGAGACGGCAACAGGAGCGTGGCGGACCCGATGTCGAGTTTTCTGAGGCCGAACAGTTGTCGTCGATGAACAACGAGGCGCCAGGCTGCCCTCCACTGTCGATTATGTCGTTCCGCACAGGCTTCCATGGCCGACTCTTTGGCTCGCTATCGACGACACGTTCCAAGCCTATCCACAAGCTAGACATCCCCGCCTTTGACTGGCCGCAAGCCACGTTTCCGCAGATCAAGTATCCGCTAGACGAGCATGTTGCTGAAAACGCAGCTGCCGAAGAGGCATCGCTAGCTGAGGTCGAGCACCTAATCAAGACTTTCCACAACCCGGTGGCTGCGGTAGTCGTCGAGCCCATCCAGTCGGAGGGTGGTGATAATCATGCGTCACCTGACTTCTTCCGCAAGCTGCGTGCCATTACGCGCAAGCACGGTGTGCTACTGATCATCGATGAGGTGCAGACGGGAGTCGGCGCCACAGGTCGTCTGTGGGCCCACGATCACTTCGAGATGACGGACGCACCCGATCTCGTTACCTTCTCCAAAAAGGCCCAAGCTGCCGGCTACTTCTACAACAACCCGGAGCTCGTCCCAACAAGCCATACCGCCAGTTCAACACCTGGATGGGTGATCCCGTACGTGCCCTACTCTTCCGCGAACTATACAACCAGATCGAGTCACTTGATCTTGTCGAGAATACTCGTCGCACCGGTGACTATTTGTACAGCAAGTTAGCTGTGCTGGCGGCCAAGTACCCCGACGGTATCAAGAATCTACGTGGCAAGGACCGCGGTACCTTTATAGCTTTCGATACTCCCAAGCGTGATGAGTTCCTCAAGACGGCTAAACAGTTTGGTGTCAATATTGGTGGATGTGGTCAGTCGGCTGTGCGCTTGCGGCCCATGTTAATCTTCCAGCCGCACCACTCAGATATCTTGGTAGAGGCTATCGAGAAGATCCTCAAGGCGCTATAGTTGGTCTGTATATATGTGTATATGTATATATCCGTGTATAATACTAGTTTAACACCTAACTACCCTCAAATAAATTCATGATTAATACTTAACCGAATCCCTCGGTATTCTCTATGTTTGTGTATACAGATAAGTATAAAGTGATAACTGCAATAAACAATAGTGTAAAAAACGTAAAAAACGCAAAAACGCAATAAATATTCCACCCAAATACATTTCAAAGAAAATAGAAAAAAAAAGGATATAAAAGAAGACACATTGCCAATTGCCATAAAAAGACAAACGAATAAACGAAAAAAAAGAAGAATAGAGAAGATTGGATATCCCGATTTCACGACTTCGAAGTTCGTCGCGGAGTTCTTCGACGAGCCGGCCCAAGATTTGGCGGAACAGAGACCATGTCTCTATGCTGTGTCTGGCCTGTGTTTTCCGTTGGTGGTGGTGACTGCTTGGGCATCAAAGGCTGCAATTTACGGCTCGACTGTTGATTTGGTTGTTCCTTATTCTTACGAGGCCGGCCTCGACGGCGAGGTTGTTGGGGCGGCGGCTGTTCTAGTGGCTGTTGCTGTAACTGAATAGCCGAAAGAATGGTGGCGGTTGAGACGGACTCGGCACTGGCTGTGGGAGAAAGCGAGGTGCCATTGCTAGAGAGACTAGCGTTGGAGGAAGAGGTCATAACGGAACTTGACATGTGTCCAAACATGCCTAAAGATTGATGTTGAGAGTCTGGATGTGGGCAGGGCTGGTGGTGGTATAGGTTCTGGTGTTTATGTGTTTGCTGAAAAGAAGGCATGGTCGCATGGAGACGACTCGGCAATGATCGTCCTGGTGTGACGGTAGGTGAGGCTTGGGATGGAGACGAAGGGGTAGAGAGAGTGCTACTTGTAGCCGATGGAGCATGCCCATAGGCTGACCTGAGGCCATGAAGCATAGCAGGATTATGCCCAGGAGCAAACCCGGGAGCAAAGGACGACTGGGTCGCGGGAGATAGTGCAGATGTTGGTGTTCCGGCGGCTGAAGAGTAGCCACTACTATGTGGTGGTATAGCGGCACTCTCTGGTGGGATAGCCAACTTTAGTGAAGGGTCTCGTGAAGTCTGTCTGACATCAGGCAATCCGTTAGGCTCGCCACGGGAGAGATATGGGGTGTTTTGGACGCATTGCGTGTGGTGCTGCGGATGGTGATGTGTTGGTGACGGCGGTGGGCGTGGCGAAAAGGGACGCGAAGATTGAGTGCTATGTTGGTGAGGATAGGACGGGTTTTGGGTGTCTTGTTGGCAATAGTGAGGACTAGATCCCAACCAGGCTCTATGGTTGGAGTAGTCCGCGGGGTTGGGTCCCTGTGGCTTGGCAGTAGAGCTGGCAACTGGGTTCAGAACATTTCTGATGTTCATCATGGGAGCGGTCGATTGGCCGGACAGGCTTAGAGTTGGAACTGGAGTCGGAATCGGTGCTGTGGATGCTGATGCCGATGTCGATGGGTGCCGGTGTAAGCTTTGGGCCGAAGCATGTCTCTTTATGGACGGGCTAACAAGTGCCTCAGAGCTTGGACGTTTGAGACTCGATGGTGTATCGCGGAAGCAATTCCTCGAGGGAAACATGTACTTGGCAGTGTCCATGACTTCGTGCTGGCTGAGGCCTATATGAGAGGCAGCGATTAGGAACCGAGATGTCCTCCAAGGAAAGGGTAGATAAGATGCAAGACTTACCTTGTATGGGAAGCGTCCGTAGAGTTTCAAGCGGGTTTTCGATATGGGTGCCAATGAAGGCCGTCAGATCACCGACATCAACTTTGCAATTCACGATTAGCTCGCAAGCCAGAATTCGACACTATAGAAGCTCTAGTTAGTCGATCGAAGTCGGACCACAGACACTAAAGGAAAGTCTGACAAAGTTGAAGCTATACTTACTCGTTTGTCCCTGGAGAGGCTGGAAGTAGAAAATAAAGCCATGATGACAGACAGATGGATGGACAGAGAGTGTTTGTTGCAGATATTCGTGGGCTAGGAGAAGAGGAAGAAAGCAGGAAGAAGGACTCTCGGTGAAGAAACGATGGGAGCCGACTTATAAGAAGGAAGACCTTGCAGAACAAGAGACGAGCAGCAGCTTTTAAAGTCTTTTCTTCTCTCTATATTAACAGAAAACGCTGTAGGCATTAACACTAATCCTAGCAGAGACAAAGAGGAAAAAAAAGATTAAATTAATATAGATTTTGACTGCTGTTGAGATAAGAGAACACAGCTGAGAGAGGTTTTGTCATCGCAAATCTTTCCCGGGAAGGTCTTCCTGACGCGTCATCCGAACCATGTTTGGCCGAAAGCAATGCTTAACTTACGGTTATCAAAGATATAGTGCTATCCGGAGTATATTAGTGGTTTATTTGCAAAGCAGCATCTATCTACAAACTGTACGAAAATATGTCTATTGCTGTTTTCTCTTCTCCATATTTTCCACTTTTGAGGCTGGTTTCTCTCATTGAAAATTCTACTTGTCAGTGGTATAACAACTATAACTATAAAACTAGTAGTAAATGGTTAGACTTATGCCATCCCTGGTCAAGGCTAGGGAAGACACCCTCTGGTAGAGTAACTCTAAATAGCATTCATACCCCTGTTTTCTCCGTAAAAGACCGGCATTTCAATGAGACATCACTAATAACACAAGAAGAAGGTGTTTGGATAGTCTAGAAACAAGCACATTAGCTCCGATAAAAATTGGCCACCCGTTTGATACCTGACATGGTGTATATTCTTTGTTGCTCATGTATCTGTTACTACATGGAGATTTCCACCTACACCTTACTGGAGAGCTTGGACGGATAACAATAGTGTTAAATGGCGGTGTTAAATGGTAGCATATCAGAGTTCTCCCCTGGCTATATCTCCTTTGATTTTTGTGGGTGGTGGCCAACCACCCACGCATCAAGCCTACTTTAGCTCATAGACGCACAAACCAAGCAAGCCAATATCTAGGATCCGGCATGAGCACAGACGTGTCTATAATGCACTCGCTGGCGCCGACTATAATATTTGCTGGCCTATCTGCTTAGCCCACTAAGCCTTGAGATTTAGCTATTGAGCTGTGCCAGCAAAAACGAGCAGCACGAAATATGCCACCAGCTGTCATTAATTAGCTTTCTATTTTGTTTTTTAGTCTTATAATTACTATCCATTTGCAGCTGAATACAAGAGTTATATTCATATTCCTGAAGAAAAAAAGATGGAAAAAAACAATTTATGGAAGCTCTAGGCAGATTTCGATCCTAATTCTAAGTCAGACCAGCCGATGATTTTCCGTGATATCGTTGGCAACTACTCGACTTCGCCATCGAGCACTATAAGGCTTCAATATGAGGCTTCAACATCACCCAATCATGTTATCGGCAAAACTGCTGACAATGCACTCCCTAAATACTACAACATAAGTTCATGGCAAAGACAAAAGGCCCATACGCGAACAAAGTGTCATCAAACCTATTATCACGAGTTCGATGGCTACCTCATAACTTTGATGACAAACGGCTTGGATTAGATTTGACCGTTGGTTAATAAAATAAAAAGGCTGGCTAGCAGCAAGTAGCGCCAAGACGGTAGTTACTTAGCGTTCCCCGACTGCCACTTTATCTTCCCTGATACTAGCACCCGAGAAAATACCGTAGTCCGGTATTGTGTCCAGTACAAGCCGGGTTTCCCCATTTCGTATATAATATAGTAGGAAACGGCGATGAGGCTGACTACACGACTTGTTTTATAATGCAAGATAGCACTTATCTGTGTGTATTTGTAGTTACCCGAGGCAGAGACGTTAAGCCTCTTCAAATTTGCCTCTATCAATCGTATACTCGATGTTGTTTCTATATATCGCGTTCGTGATGTTTGATAAAACAGTTTGCAATCTCCTTTTTTTCTTATTCATCTTGTGTTCCGTCGGCTTCTTCCTTTTGACATCATTTTGGAGAAAACAACGGCATGGGCGTGCATCTATAGACACTTCACGATGCTACCTTTTCGGACTAGGCCGCTCCGCTGTTTCTTTAGCTTGTATTCCCTTCCTTGGGTGACAAGGTCGAATATCGAGTTCTTTTTTTTTCTAAATATTTGTCCGGGTAGGCCATCTTGAAGCCCCTGCAGAATTAACACACATGCCAAGGGCTTTATTGGCCGATAATTGTACACACGTGCTCTAATTATGTACAGTGAGTCGGCCACCGCCAACTATAACTGAGTTAGTTATACTAATGTACGATGTCATGATGTTTTGTACTACTAGTGAGTGCATAACTGATACTAACATGTTTAGTCTCGCCTGTGGTGGCTGTCATTCGGCAAGTTTGCGCTGTTTTTGTATGCACAACGTGAAAGCTGAACATCCAACAGCTTGTATATTGGTGTCTACTTTGATCTAGTTGCAACAAATGCTCGCACAACTAACAAGCATGACCATCTTATTGTTCGTTGTTTCTCTGGTACCGAATCAAATACCACCTATACAAGAGAGGTGGCTAAGACACATGCTTGCCGATCATGCTGACAAACAAAAGTTCGAACAAATCAGCTATGCCTGGGATCTTTGTTTTGTTGGAGTTCCTAGAAGAAAAGGCCCGTCTAAGTCTTCTCAACGAGAGTCTTTTGCATTGAGAAAATAACGGGATAATCGACACCGTCTGGCTAACAAACTGTTACGATAGACCGCCGGTTACTACAACTAATAACCCTAAGGGAAACCCCAAAAATGTTCATATCTAGATATATATCTGCGCATCACTTACGACCTACCATGTACGGCTTCAACACACGAAATTTGAAACATCATACCAAAGACTAAAGCGTAGATAAGGCACTCAACTCTGAATAGTTAGTCAATTATTGTTTGAACAATATGTAGCCATTCATATAACAAGTTTTATCAAGACACTAAAAACTTGATCAGTGCTCACAAAAAAACTGGTGTTGCGCTGACCGTGCCCGTGTCCCTGCTCTCAAAGAATCTTTTTTTGTCCACCCCAAAGCCATCGTGTAGACCGTGAATGGTTTGGAAAAAAAAAAACAGAGCTAGATATTATTTCTACTATTACTGTAGTCTAAAATCAGTAGTCTCTATGACCAGTATCTTGCCCCTCCTCTGGCCACTACTATCATTAGCAGCCATCATTGCCTCCTCTATGGCTAATCAGGCGGCAAAAGGTGCTTGCTTGGCCGGAGCTAGGGGTACGAAAACTACGATGCTAGTCGAAAGAGAGCCAGCCGACCCCGTGAGGTTGCTGCAGTTTAGAGTCTAGGGTCGCTACTACCATTCTGACTTTGGAGTCTCTCCACGGAGCAATTCATGTACAGCAACCCGCAGTTATAGCGCATCTTTTCTTAGATCTCTTCATTTTCTCGTTCCTTCTTCTCTTCCTCATATCTATTTTCGCATTGTTCGTCGAGCTACTGTAGATAATCTTCTCTGACCTCATTATTCAACTATATCATCTCAGTCTAACTCCTTGAATCTTATCTCACATTCATTCATCTCACATCCTCCAACATTTACATTATCAATCCTCTCATTATCGTCTTATTGAAAATCTTATCTCAGTTTTCAACTATCATTACGCCTGTGTGCCCATCCACTCTCGTCAACAATGGCTTCCAACAATGAGATCGACTCGCCAAACGGCCTTACCTCGCCTTTCGTGGCACACTTCCTCAGTGACTTCACCCTCGGTTTCAGTGATGGCCTCACCGTCCCCTTTGCACTCACAGCCGGCCTATCCTCACTGGGAAAGGCAGACACCGTGATCTATGCTGGCCTTGCCGAGCTATGTGCCGGCAGTATCTCTATGGGCATTGGTGGTTTCCTGTCTGCCCGTGATGCTCTGCCCGACCGCCAATGCACATCCAAGGCTTCGGATGAGGAGGAAGCGGAATGCCTCGACGAAACAAAGCAGATGATTTTCTCGTCAGACGATGAGTCTCTGCGTTCACTCGCGTCGAGCGTCAGCCAAAGCCCTCGGCATAGCCTGGAGGGTGTCTCTGAAGACCATATCGTTCGCGCCTACCTTGTGCCTCTAGGTCTAGGCTCTGATGAGACCAACCAACTCATCACCACCATCGCAGCTAAGGGACAAATTCAGCGTGCGGCACACCGCATCCAGAGCTACATGGACAGCATCAGCGCAAATGCCGAAGAAGACCGTAATGAACCTACAGCCAACACGCCCATCATGTCTGGTGTGGCTATTTCTACTGGCTACATAACCGGCGGCCTGATTCCCATGCTTCCTTACTTTTTTGCCCCAACTGTTGGCCTAGGCTTGATCTGGAGTATCATCATGTGTGCCATTGCGCTGTTCTCATATGGAGCTGGCAAGAACTATGTTCTAGGTGGCCGTAAGCCATCTTTGAGCAAGTGCCTCTGGGAGGGCACCCATATGCTAGCCCTTGGAGGTGTTGCTGCTGCTGTTGCCGTGCTTTGCGTGAATCTGGTAGAAGGCTCGCATGAGTCATGAGCGTGTTTCCAAAAATTGGAAATAGATAGTATGACGATAGTATCATTTTGAGAAGGAGAGAATACATTAACAGTACCTCGTCTTGGTGTATTGTAAGTGTCGTATACAAACCGAGACGAAGGGTGATACCAGACATTCGCATTATCTTATAGTTTTTTTTTTCTTTTTTGGCATATATCAATACATAATACAATATACATAGCATATCACTCAATATTTTCACGTCCAACTAGCTCTATAACCACTGAAATTCGTTCTTCGAGTCCCCCCTTTTTGTTGCCTTTCCCCTATGATTTCCATATTACCATCTCTCATTCAAGTCGTATGTAAGCCAAGCGTCGGGATAGAACCTTCTCCAGTAAGGTCCATCCTCGCTGATTCCATGGCGTAGAACGCATGGCTTCCTCTACATCTACAATCGGCACAGAGTCATGATAAATTCTTCCAGCTATTGGAATCTGACAAATCCAAATTTCATCACGATCTGAAGAATAACCAGGAATAACTGTCAAATCCACCATCATATGTCAATACCAAAGTCCAACTAGCTGATTTATAGATTGCATCCATTGCTCCGATTTGATGTCTCTGGTCGTCTAGAGCAGAATTATCGTTTCCCTGAGGGATACAATATCTGTCTATCCAAAGATAATTAGCTCCAACTTCTTTGCAAAGGTCCAATGGCCTGGCGCAGACGAGCTGGAACTAGAGCGTATTTTAGATAGTCTTCTGAGAACATATGCTGCTTAGTCTCAAGAGTCAGCTGTAGTGAGGAGCCAAAGTCCTGAGATTCCCAGACATAACTCAGAGCAACATATGAAATAGATAGATTGTCTTTCGCTGTCGGTATGGCGAGACATCTTCACTCAAGATCAGTAAGGCGGAAATCTTTCGGAAGTAGTGCTATGGCATGATTCTATGTTAGACACATACTTTTTCATCACCCTTAAATATAGTTGAGGTTTAACTTACTCATATCCCGAGCATTGTTGCATTTGCATAATTTGAACCAGCCGGAAATCAAACTCAAATCAAAGCTTGGCTTGGTGTGTAGTTTTTGATAGAACCAAATCGTAATGTTTCTTTGCCTGGATAGGTTGCTTTGAAATAAACACAATCCTTCCTGTAATCCGTCTTGATGATGACTTCAGAAATCCAATGTTTTAGACCCTAGATAGTTGGAAAACTGTGTAATATTTCTCTTATAGAAATAGGGCACAATGTCCCGCCAGATCGATTGATCCCATTCAGGAAAGAAATCATGTACATATCTCGCTTTTGTTCATGTAATCCGAATCGCCATTGTCCAGATGATCTCGGAGTTGTTGTAAAGATGGTATTTCTTCTTTAAACGGCTGAGGTGGCTCCGTACTGTCATTTGTATCTAAAGCATAGCTCTGCAAACTTGACTGTATATTTGATGTCCCCACTGGATGAGGAAGCTCCGTTGGTAGTCGGCATCGTTTGGTAAAACAAAGTAAGGTGAGTTGTTGTGGGATATTAGAGTTCAAAATAGTAGTCACTTTTTGAAAAAGAGGAAAAAATCTTTTGTGATAAGAAATGCATTTCTACCTGATGACTTGAGCCCCTCTAGAGTCTACGTCAGCATTGGAGTAAGCATGCATATAGATGAACCATTCAAAAAGGCAAACCTCTGCTTTAGTGTATGCTGTCACCTTTTACATATATATGTATTTGTGTCCTGTACCCACGGTCTGTACAATAGTCTAGATAGTGTGTTACATGTATCACACAAGTAACATACTTACATATTTACTCACTTCCAACTTTTATATATAGCCAAGCTAAGCCATTATGGGCTACATGTCTTTGGTAATCTTACCAGCTGTGCCTTTTATTATTGTTCATTGTTTTACTAAACTATGTCCATACATTAGTTACAATTTTATACACCTTCTCATAAGAGTTCTACTATATGGCGTACCTTTTAGGGGCATTACACTTTTATAATATTGAATCTAAGAATATACATATGACTATTCAAACTCAAACTCAGACCTCCCAAAAAATCAAAATTATTATGTTTCACCACCAATATTCCTATTTCAACGCTTTTAATTTTTTGAGAGTATGAATAGACTTGATCTTTCATAATGACAAATATTATTCCATGATAAACCATATTAGTAATGAGAACTATGTTGTATCTTGTTGGTCAAGTTTCTAGTAGCTCTAGTAAGCAATTCTTGTGCTAGTATAAGTCCACTAGTTGTACGAATTTATTATATGCTGTTTATGGTTTCACCAGCAGTTTCAACTAACTAGTTAGAACAGCTACTTGTTGTCAGCACAGAATATTTCCCCACGAAGATATATGGTTCTGAACCTCTCTTAGGTATAGTGTTTGCTTTGTTTTCGGATCTTCTCTTTTTCAACTGATGAATGAGAACCGGATCATATAACGACCAACTCTTGGTATTCTCGTGATATCTCCCTTCAATACAAGTAAGCAGATTTCCGTCTGCTCCAGCCTCCAGCCTTCAAGTCCCGGTTTCGGTTGTGAGTGGTCCCGGACGTACCCATGTTATTGTCTTTCTTCTCGGGGCTTAATATTACGGCTTAACACGCCGATAACATGACTTGTTGCTAATGCAGTTTCCAGGTTCTTATCAGCAGATTTCTCATTCCATGATGTAGGCAGTACTGTGTAAGTCCATCAGTGACTGTATTCTTTCAGCTGGTCACAGGATTTACATCCAAATGGGCCATTGTGTTTCCACTGGTAATGATACTTGTAAACGTCACACTGTCTGGTTCTGGAATTAGAACTTAGCCCAACTCAATCTTTGCGAGACTGTTGTAGAGGTAGACATATAAGGGGGACTCTGTAAGAACGCCAGTTAATGGACAGTACATACTCCTTTTTGCCTTTGCCAATATTCATCATATTCAACCGGTTCCGTCCCCATATCCTGTCAATCTAAGCCGCCCCCGGCACTCGACATGCTGGGCTTCCGGTCCCCTCTTGCGTCTTTTATAACCATCACGGATGTACACTTCATAAACCCTCTGAAATCCTAGTTCTTCCAACATACGACCATAGCTTGTAGAAAGCACGGGATCCCGTCCGCTCTCCCCTAGTTAACCTACAAAGCGCCCGATTAGTACTACGGTGGGTGACCACGTGGGAATACCAGGTGTTGTATGTGTCTTTTTTTTTAGGTACGTGTTAGTGTTAATGTAAAAATTTGAGTATCACGCCTTTGTCTAGGGTTATATTGTGACAAAACCCTAATATGGTAATCTATTTATAACCCTGGTTTAGTCTTTCCATTGAGGCTAGTTTCTTGGCGGCAACATGTGTAGGGTTCACCATAACTTTTTCTAGATCATGATGAGGAGATCAGTGTACTTTGATATGCTAATTCATGTAAGAACAATCCGCCGTAAGCTAAATGAGCGGTTCCCTATGCTCAAGGTGATGATGATTCAGCGAACCGAGTTATCTATAGCAACATATCTTATAGAAATCCATACAAATCTATCTATTTTAGGTCGAGGTGCCGTGTTCCCGCATTCATTGCTTACACATAACTAAGAACAAGAGGGTTGATGACGTTAAATGATACTTTTGAGGTACATAATGCAGGCTAAAATATGCGCGAGGAAAATGGATACGGGCGGTAGGATGCAGATGTATGCCTAAAAGACATGAAGCATGAAGAATAAAAGAGGTGTAACGTATAGATAGGTTGGATACATTTTCTACTGTGTATCCTGTACATGGAGATAGAGATCAAAGTCTGGTACTTGTTTGGTATCTGGTTTAGTGTATGTGGCTAACCAACAACATAAGCAAACATTGGTGGCGGAAGATCAAGTATGGAGCAATGTGATTGGCAACAGTAAAAGAAAGAGAGAGAAGAGAAGGGTGGGATTGTGACGAGACAATGCCATTATGTGTGAAGGTGTACTTAAACGGAGTTGCCTTGAGATCCTGAGCCGAGATATATCGAGCCAGATGCCCATCTGTTGGTGATTACATATTATGTATCCGTACACAGACATGTGTAAGACTGCATGAATCGACAAAACAATTTGCAGCTGTGATAATCAAGCCAGCTAATAATGGCCCCGGCACGCAAGTTGAAGCAAGAAACGACAGGGCTAGTGCATCGAATTAGAATTTGATTCCTTGTACTGAGCTCACAGACTGCAGATCGATCAGAGATGGCAAAACGGAATAAGTGAGCGACCATCTTGAGAAGATACGACTATTGGTATCTAAGACACGAATTGTTTCGAAGGCGGCTCAGCGCCTACAGAGCCAAAATGAGTGGCATCGACAGCGAGAAAATATGATGTACCGTATGAGCACTGGCAGAGACATACTAAAGAGACAGCAAAACATACAGATATGCATCTTTACAAGTTACAGTGTTTGCTTTGTTGGCTGACAAGCAGGGGGGGGGTTGTGCTCGATTGTGTCTTTTTGTGGGTCGGGCGTCAACTGAAGGCTCCTGATTGGCTTGCCGTGTGCGTTCACTGAAGCCAATCACAGCGATATAACAAGGTTCCGTGAAGATGATAGATGATGGGAAACAACAGATGTTGGCATTGTTAGATGGACACTCGATGTAGCATATCGAAATTGACCGAGAAATTATCTCGCAAGAGAGAGATTGAACAATCGTCTTCGAGTTTTGTTGATTTTCCTTGGCCAGCGGACATCACCTATCACTAGTATGGTTAGCATATATAGGGCGTTGATAACATGACATAGAGCCAACAATAGCGGGCTTGGCAGGATGTGTCTGATGCAATGTGACTGGCTACAGTGTAAAACAGAGAAGGATGAAACGAGATTCTGGGCACTTTCTGGGCCGAAGCGGGAGAGCAGCTGCCGTCCAACCCAAGGCTTTTGCGGGCTTGTCATGGTCGACTTGAGTAGCTGTGTAAGGTGCTAGTGACTTACATGGCTGGTTTCAGCGCGGACAGGGTTTCTTTATACACTCTTTTCGGCCGTTATTGTCCATATTTGTGTACGAAGATGGACATGAGAGGAGGGGCTACATAACTACATATATCAAGTTTGCTATATTAGTGTGGTAGTAGCTAGACCAACAACACGATTCTCGTAAAAGATGGGAAGAGAGGGGGGCGTGAGAAGCCATATCAAAGCCAAGAAACACTAGTAAAATTGAGATTAGATGATCTGCCCTACATGAGTGAACGACTAGTAAGCAAGCTGTACATATGCATATATATATATTGTTTCCGACTTCCCAGTACTGTGTGAGTATTTTGGGGCCCAGATGAGAGACCGTGTAGGTACTTTTTGTTTCTGTAATAAATATTTATTTTATGTATTTATTTCGTAACATACGTTAGATTACCTGTAACAAGTACTGAAATCTTGCCTGTGAAAAGCAGCCGTTTTGGGGTTGATTTGAGAGGTTGAAATGAGATCGAAAAGGACTGCCGGGGCTAGACTGAGGCAACGAAAGAATAAATTCAAGAAGAGAAAACGACCTTAAAAGAACACGAGATCCGCTCATGTACAACGCACCTGTTGTTTTTCATGTCTTTTTTCTTTTTATTTCGTTTTGCACGTTCCTTATTCTTGATTTCACATATAATACTTTGTTTCAACTTTGCTTTGTTCCAGCTTTGAAATAATCACTATAATATCCTACAACATAATCATCATAGCATCTACTATTCACCCAACACTACAATATTAGTACTGAAAATTCACACATATCAACATCCCTAGCCACTAATCTTCAACATGAAGATTGGCTGCCTGCAGTTCTCGCCACTTAAAGGCGATCTTAACACTAATATCTTGCGGGCCAACGATATCCTGCAGGCTGCCGACACCGATAATATAGACCTTCTAGTCCTACCTGAACTTGCATTTTCCGGTACGTATTCCGTGTGATTGTACAGCTAGCATTTCTTTAATAATCGGATGGTGTTGAGAAGGTTCAACTAACATGTCCTATTTATATAGGAACTGGGTTCAAGAGTCTTGCCGAGGCATCACCCAATCTTGAACCGACTGCCGGTGGCATCAGCACAGCCTGGGCCAAGACGACCGCATCACAATATGACTGTAATGTTGTGATTGGATACGCCGAGCGTGCACGAAAAGGCGCCTCGTTCCAGCACTTCAACTCGGTGGTTGTTTTGAATAATGACGGTGATGTTCAAGCCAACTATCGTGCAGTACAACTACAGCCCGGCGAGGAATACTGGGCTGATGAGAGCAATCATGGGTTCTTTGGCGACTGGATCGCCGGCCTTGGCCCTACGGCCATCGGACTTTCTATGGATATCAAGTACGTGCAAATACTAACCACGTTGAGTGATACATAGTTGTGTACTAACAAGATGTGTCAGCTCATACAAATTCAAGGAACCGTGGTCTAGATTCAACTTTGCCTTCCATACACTCCAGGTGGAGGCCAGCTTGGTCATTCTTTCCATGGCCTGGCCGACAGCTGACTCTTCTCAGGGATATGCTGCCACGCCTTTTGACCCTGACATGGAGACATTGACATACTGGGTTTCCCGTCTGGAGCCACTTATCCGTTTCGAAAACCAAGAAGAGATCATCGTGGTGTTCTCTAACCGTATTGGCCGTGACGAAGATGTTACATACGCTGGCACGAGCACTGTTCTTGGTGTTCTAGACGGAGAAGTAACCATCTATGGCATTGCAGGCCGTGCCGAATCAACTCTTCTCGTTGTGGATACTTGTGCAACACCAATGGGGAAACTTGTGTATCGCCCAAAGACTGACATGGCTTCTGAGCGAGCCGCCCAACAAGAAGCATTCGAAGCTCGCGTGCGTATACCTGTACGACCCAAGTCTCCCAATTGCTATATTCAACCGATACGACCACGCGGCGGCCCAAGATTGAAGCTTGCTACTGGGTCAGATATGATCAAGCCAGATGCCGCCTCTGTGCATACAGTCACGCCGATTAACCCCAAGTCGAAAGGCTTCTCAGCCATCGCTGGGCTTCGGAATACACGAACACAGCTTGCAGATTTGACCGAGGCTATATCACCAGTTGAATCTCCACCAGAGCGTTCGGGTCGGTGGATGCGTCAACCAGCCTTAAGCTCATCACAGACTACCTATAGCCGAACGAAGGCAGAGTCCGTGACACCATCAGAGGGACTTTTCTCTCCTGGCCTAGATGGAATTTCACATATGTCGGGATCAGATGTCTATCCTGACCTTTTCGATCGAGAACTTGGTTCGACACGCTCAAGCCAGGAGTTTGTACCTAGAAAGAAAAGCCCTGACTTACGGCTTCCTGAAATGACCGGTAGTCGCCGAGTCGAAGACAAGGCAAACTATAGATATCCGACATCTCGAAGTAGTAGCCAACTACGCCAAAATGAGCGATCTCAAACAGATGCTCGTCGCCGGCCTTCTATCTCCCCACAGTTGCCACTAAACATGCCTGAGCCAAGAATTCGCGAGACTATCATCACTGCTGCTCCAAAAGCGCACGATAACTTGATGGTTAGCGGCTCCTTGATTCCGATTGCGGCTAGTCCAAGTATTTGGAGCAGTTCACCATCACCGTATGGGCCATGTGGTGGTATAGAGCCCTCGACAATGCCACCAATTCTCTGCAAGCAAAAAGATCCTCGCATCGAAGGACAGAAAGCCCTACGTTTGCAAATCGGATCAATGCGTGCACGCTCAGCCTCGCAAACCCGAGGTCCAAATGGCCGGCCTATCGAGAGAATGCCGACCCCACCGAGAAGAGTTCCAGCCAGTGCCCACCCAGACTCAGATGGTCATTTCGTCTGGCCTCCAGTTAACAGCCACAGAGAGCAATCGCGAGATCATAGCCGTGATGTGACAACTGAGTATGCCGCTTCACATCAAGTGACGTTGCAGGAACTCAAGGCGGCAAATGGCCCGCCGTTGCCAGGCGGAGAATGGTGGGTGGACGAGTGGATGAATCGTGAGATCAAAGACGTGCGACACCTGAATGGAGCAGCGCCTCCAAAAGAAGAGCAAACAAGATCTATTCGTGCGGGTAGTGTAAGCGGAAAGAGTATCGGCTCGAAGACGAAGACGATCCGGCCGGGGCCAAAGACGCCGAAACCGATGAAGCTGTCGTTTGATGCCAGTCGGAACATGAGCTTTGCTTCTGAGATTGGACGGCCGACATCGTCACAAGGATATAGAAACATGTTTTAAATGTAATATAGGAAGCAAATACAATACAAATGGTATCTTTTTTAGTATCACATTGAATTGAACTGTCGAGGTTTAACATAAAATAAGCGCGCCAAGCGCAGACTGTCATGTCAATAAGCGCGACGGCGTCTATCCAGCTGACTAAGCGATGCCAACAGCCCCACCTTTCGTCACCATGTTCGTCACGACCCACTTATTACCTCGAACTAAACCCAGTCTAGTAGTAGTAAAAAGTCAAGGAAAAAAAAAAGTTTCTCAACGCCTATTTTTTTTCTGCCACCTTCTATCATTATTTCGACAAATCGTTGATTCGAATCACGCGGAGAGTGGTTGACGACATCATTTTTTATCATCACAACTAGTGCCGGAAATGACCATTTTCAGCCATGCCGTACGATCTGGAGAGTTTAATTGATCTTTTGATCTTGCGGATAGCCACGTCGGGCTTTGATGGTAAGTTTGGCGGCTTAGTTTGCTTTGGTTATATTGCTTATTGCTGGGATAAAGCTTAACTTGGGGCTTTGATTGCGCCTGCATCATGAAAGATTTACACAGCGCAGTCCGTAGCGCATATCAGATGAAATCCCATCTTCTGCTTCGTTGTCTATGGCTTTGTTACTGTGTTTTCTTACTGACTAGTCTGTTTGCATAGGATGCACCGTAGTCGATTTGGTCAAAGCCATCGAAGAACAATGTGGTGGCGATCAAGATTCCGCTTCATCGTCTGCTGATTCTGCAGCTGACTATGCGTCCGGCTCAGCTTCGATGATTTGGCAATGGATCGTCGAGCGCCCCGATGTGTATGTCGGAAGCAGCGATCGCCGTCTTATGAACAACCTTAGCCTAGCACAAGTCCTTGCCATGCCCGAAGCCCCCCAAGACTCCGAGACGGAAGACCCGGGTGCGTTCCGGCCTCGAGTTTTCGCATCAGACGACGTCATGTGGAAATCCATCGCAGGCCATGGTCCCGATCTGAAGCGGGTGCCCAAGTTCGAATGGGAGGCTCTGGTTGGCATCGCCTCGACTCGAGAGGAGGGAATCATCCAGGGCAACCTATGCCGTCTGACGAGCCAGGACAAGCGTTCGCTGCCAAAGCGCACTGATGCGCTGGCCAGGAAGAAGTACATCGAAAAGCGCGCAACGCTTGTCCGCGGCACAAAGACTAGCAAGCTTTGGCTTAGACGTTATGCGCCGCCTTTGTTGACTACGGATGGCCAGGGAGGAAGCACTAGCGCCGCAACCTTTGACGCTGCGCTCCCCCGCCAGATCGAAACAGATAATCTTGAGCCTGTACCCTGGGCGGCCGCTTGGACGGGCCAGGCCATCGACTACATGCTATTCGGAAAGACAATCATTGCAACCGTGCGCGCCTTTGGTGTTCTTCGGTACGACGATCTGCGCACCAAGCTTGGAATCCAGCATCAACGATGGCAAATGCGTGTCATGGCCCGCAGTTGTCGGTTCTTCGTCAAAGCCGGTGCGCTTCAGTTTGTCGCCGCCTCCATGAACAACCGCGTGTATCGAGACTGTCTGAAGTTTGTCGACGACATATCTACCGAGGCCTGGGCAGTCTATCTTTCATCCTCAGCATCCACCAAGAAGACTAAGAAGACTCGACGTCAGCAGATCAAAGCAATCAAGGAAAATTCCGATGATGCTGAAACATCCGAACGCCGTCATCGTCTACCTTTGAACCGCTGGACACCTGATATGCCCTTCCAAGATATCATTATGGACGCAATGTTGGCCGCTGGCGATGACGGTATCACCAATACAGAACTGACAGCTGGTACACTGACGCCTTCATTCGGCCGCTATGTTGCTAACCTGTCTATGTCTATAACCGCAAAAGATCTACAGCCGCCGCATCTACAACATCTTCAAATCCGATCAGAACTGACACGTGACGGTAAAACAACTACTTATCGTTATTACCCACCAAGTGCCAACAATGTCAAGAATGATTCGGAAGCTCAACAAATAGAAGGCCCCTCAGAAGAAGATATCCGCAACGACCCAGCACTCAAATATGGATTTGCACCCATTGAATCTATATCAACGACGGCCACTGGCAATGGAACGCCAGGATCCAAACGTGGCCGTTCAGGGAAGTACTCCAAGACACGCAAAAAGGTGGTTATCTTGGATGAAATTGGCGTTGAAGACGAGACTCCCCCAGTGACAGTGACAACACCCAAGCCACCAGCCAAGCCTAGAGGAAGACCTAAAAAGCCGAGCAATTCTATTCTAGATCATTTCAAACCTGTCGAACCACCCGTTAATATAGTCGTTAATGTCAAAGCCGGGACGATAAGCGATGCGACACCAAATAAGCCCACGATTGAAGAACAACAGTCCGGGAATCTTTTGGAGCAGGCCGAGGATGAATCTTTTAAGCCTACTGAATCTATTACCGAAGAAACAGCCCCATATACTGAAAGTACTGAACAGCCCACGACTGAGGAGCAAACTGCAACCGCAAAATCTCCCCCTAAGAGAGGCCGTGGCCGTAAAGGCGGTCGTAAATCTGCAGCAGCTGCAGCTTTCACGTGTCCATCTTGTGATGGATCATGGAAGAACATCATTGGTCTCAAGTATCACCAGACAAAGTCACGGACCAAATGTAACCCGAGCTGGGAAGACAAGCCAGTGACACCCAAGAAAGTATCATTTCTGGCTCTTAGTGACATCGAGTCACCGCGCATAGAAACTCGGTTCTCACGACTCCATGAATCGACGCTTGCGGGTCAAGATGAGTCTGGGGATAACACAAGCGAAGCTATTAATAATGCCAGTGCTTCTGCCAACACAACGCCATCCTCTATCAAAAAGCCTGGATCTCGAGTTCGTGGAGGCCTTGTACTTGATGGCTCTCGGAATCTGTCCCGGGTAAACTCTACTAGGGCTACACGATCTCTAGCACAGTCTTCGTTCCGTGCCTTAGCTCCGGGTGAAACGTTCTCATCGCCTTATCAGCAGAACACCAATGTACTCCACGACTCTATAGCACCAATCACGCCTCTCAAGAATGCCTCCGCCAAGAAGCTAAGCAGGCACCGCTCATTAGCTAATCATGTTGGAGAAACACCATCAACCCCAACGACGCCATTGCGTGTATCAACATCTCATCGTGTCGAAGCCGCTTCTGTCACGAATAATCCTAGAACTCCCTCTTCCATCACCAACATGCCGCCTCCTTCTCTTCACACTCAATCTGTGCCTCAAACACCGGTCCCGCAGACGCCAACTGCCGATTCCGAGTATCCCGAATCCATTCTCAGCAATGATACACCACATCAGCAGTATGATGTGCCCCCAGAAAACCCTCGGGCTCCGCCATTCGTCATGCCGCCGCTGGGCAAGACTAAAATATTCTCGGCAAACTCTTTACAGATTCGTCGAGCCAAGGAAATCGTCCGGTACCTTGTCAAGACTAACAACGGGGTTTTCCCCGGTAGAGGTTCCGTATGGCAAGCATTACGCTTTGTGTGGTGCTTGACCTTCACAACTCCGGACGTCGGCCAGGAAACTCCGCCGCCGCCGCCTTCATACGATGCTTCTATGAAGGCTGTCAGAGAGTGTGGCCGCCCCCACAACAGCGGTGATCATATCGTTGAGATTGTGTATGGCTTCAAAGACCGATTCGGAGGCAACTCTAGTTGTTATATCTTGGTTGAAGCACAGATTGATAAACAAGGCCCCTTAGTCGAAGCGCTAATGAACCAAATCAAAGCCTGTCATCCACAAGCATATGTTCCAGAAATGTTCCTCCCTGAAAGCCCAAGCCTACCGTATAAGAATGATCAGGGTCAGGACGGCCAGTCTACCTCAAGCACTCCTGTCAATACCAATACACCTCTCACTCGTCGCAAACGTGCTCTTGGTGGGGAGGTCATGATACTCGACGCGCCACTATACCAGAAGCAAGTCGCTGAGAAGGCAGCTAAGAAGGCTACGATCCAAGGTCGCCGGCGCAAACGTCCCTTTATGTGGTCAGACATTGGGTTACCACGCAAGCGTCTCAAGGCACTTATTGAGGATGACGAAACTGTGTGGGATAACCCGGAGGCCGTCGAGTTCCTGGCGTCAACGCCCATCATTGCATTCTTACAGCCTAACCAGTGCCTGGAGGCAAATCTTTGTGGAAGTGACCTGGAAGATTGCAATATCGACGGCGAAATCACGGATAGTGATGGTGATAGCGACGACTACAGGGCTATTCAAGGAGACTCTAGATATCGACTGATTGCTCCTACCAAAAGACAAGCGAAGAATCCCAAAGAAATCATGCCTGAGCAGATCGATCCCCGCCTATTCCTGGACTTTGCCGAAGGCCCGGTGGAGACAAGTACTGCCATCACCGTAGATATTTCGACCAACAGTCCAGTCAGCCACCCAGAGCAGCCCCAAGATTCCGATGATGAATTCACAGACTCTTCCTCCGCCGAGACTCGTTTTGCCGAAATCACACCCATCTCCCAAACCGATTCTGAATGGCCTCATCTGCCTGCTACTTGGTTCGAGTCTCGAGGCGGCAGTTTCACACTATCGGGCCGTTTCTCTGAAACACTATGGCAACGAGCTCTTCAGCAGTGTGAAATGAGAGTACAATTCGTGGAAAGTAATGGACAGGACGTCGTCGTGCCCGATATCGAAAACCTCGAAGCCGTTCAAACTTACCGTCTCCTATCTCTCTACCCCGAAGTCAGCACCCGCGAGAAGGCAAGCCCCAAGCTTCGCAACCGCACTACTCGGATATCTATCGGATCTACCCTTGGATCTGGTGATACTCAAGCCATAGTTGCTAAAGATGGAGCTACTTCTTCTACAGCGGCAGCTTCTGAATCAAACAGTCTGACCGGTGTAACGCGAGCCAAGGGTCGTCCAAGTGCCACAAGAACTTCGTTTGGGGGGTTAGCTGCGAAGCCGCCGCCTCCAGCTGCCAACACAGAACGTTCCATGGCGGCAATTCCCGAGGATGACGAGGATGGTGGTGATGCCGAAGATAACGGCAATGCTGTCCAGGCTGTTGCTGATCTTGATGGTGAAGCTGGTTATAAGGGCACACAAGACGAGGCCATCTTGGCCGCCTTTATTGCGATTCGTGTTCTTCTTGGCGGTACCGATAAGGCCATCGACTGGGCCGTTCTCAAGGGTCTTTTCCCATCACAAAGCCTCACTTATCTACGCAAGTTCTGGGTACGCATGCTCAAAGACCAGGCCACGCTCATCAAGAGCTACACTGAACGGTTCCAAAACGCCTTTGTCAAGGCCTATGAAAACGGCGATGTCCCGCCACTAGACTTCGACAATCTGGAGGATTACGACTGGCGTCCTGTCATCAACTGGACAGTTTCTCTACACAAAGATGACCGTGTCCCGCTTCCTCGCACCCGTGCCGGTTTCCGTGCCCAATACGAGCTTGCCGAGCCTGGCTCTTCGGGTTCTTCTGATTCGCAAACACTCATTCCCGGCATCAACGGAAACACTACCGCTGCTATTCAGACGCGCACATGGCGAGATATATACTATAACAGCAACAGCAGTATCTTTGCCCGCTACGAAGCCATCACATGCATGGCGGCTTCCCGACCCATCGACGCTACCGCATCTTCCCGCGGTGCCTTATATATCCCGTCTACACCACCTGACGCGATGCTTGCGCGGTCATGGCTCCGGTCTCTCTCCTTAACACCAGGTGATAAGAGTACGTCGGCCGAAGTCATTGCCAAATTCATGACGCTCGCCAACGGCGTTCCAGATCACGTATCGAAGCTTCTCGAGGGCGCAGTAACGGCTCTTTCCGCAGACCACATCATAAGCAAAGGCAAAATCCTGTCTGCCCGCGATCGTCTCTACAGACTCAACAAGCAATTCCGCACGCAGTTCGATAAAGCGGCTAGACTTGGGTTCTATCGCGAATCTCGCGTGTTCAAACGAGCCCTAGATGCGGCATTCGTGGCAAACAAGAAGCATGAGCAGGTTCCTTTCCTCATGCCTGATGGTGCTGTTATGGCGTTGATCAATCTATCTGTTCATCAACGATTAGATCTTCAGGGTGAAAATATCCCGCATATCCCGCGTGGTTTCGATCCAGGAAATTACGAAAGTCGTAAAATGCCCAAGGCACTGCTTTTATTCGGACTTCATGCTGTCTTTACCGATACTTACATGGCATCTGAAGACATCCCCATCCTAGCCAGAGCTCGAAAACATCCTATCCCAACATCATTGAATCTCTCTTCTTCCTCTCTTCTCCAAGCCGATGCTACAAAAGATGTAGCGTCCTCTTCTTCATCTGCCAGCAAACTGTCTAGTCGTGATCTCCTCCCCTTCTGGATCGATTTCTTCGGTGACTGCGATCCCGAAATGTGGCAAGCCGTACTCGGCATGATCTGTTTCCTCATCGCCACTCGCGGTCCCCTCACTGAACGTGCCGTCTTGGTTGATTTACATCCTCTTCTCGATGCAATCGACATCAAACTCGCTATCAAATGGGGTCGTGAAATTGGACTCTTATGTCCTCCGAAATCACTCAGTCACGTGAACACCGACGGACTCGCCGAGGACGAGGATGGCTCGATCACTTCTGTTACGGCTACTCTCGTTAGCGATGGGAATGATGATGAGCCGTTGATGGTTAGTGAGTGGTGGTGGTTGGTCGTCGCAGAACAAGGTCTCCCCATATCAGATGTTGATGAGAGGTTAGCTCAGGCGAATTTCCAGGAACATACGGTCATGTTGAACATGGATCGGATGTAAAAAAAAATGAAAGAAAAAAAGGACAAAAACATCAATTCTTGTGTTCAAATATTTCTCTATTTAATTAAAATATATTTAATACTGTAGTTATATCAAAAACTGTCATATCTTGATACATTGTGAGCATTTAACATAGAATCACTCGTTTTTTTGGGTATCACATTTCTTTCATGTAATCATAATATTCATCAATTATTCTAGATAACCTCCCTACGAACCTTCATCATCGTCGTGAAAGTAACAAAGAAGTGGCTCAAAGCCTAACATATGATAGATAGTGAAAGATTGTGGATAGTGTCATGCAAGAATGATAGTAAAAGTGAAATAATAATAAAAAGGGTGAGTGAAAGGGTTTATCATATAAGAGTACTTTATCTTTCTTTCCATCCTAGCAGTTGGACTCTACGTCTTTCTCTTGCATCATCAATATACTGCTTATCTATATACAGATACGCCTCCGGTTACGCCGTCCTAAATCTATCCTAGAATTGGCCATAAATCCCCGATATTCTTCTCATCATCAACAACGCCGTGTTAAGCTAAATTATCTTATTCTGTAGATGGCTTGGCATCATCCGCAGCTGGAGCCGGAGCAGGAGTCTTCTTACGGTCACTAACGAAGTGATGTTAGCAAAGGGTAAAACAAGCAGTATAATGCCAGTAAATAGACTAAACACAAAATACTTACGTGCTGAGTCTCCGCGATAGCTGCAGTATATTCTTATCATTGTCAGCTTCATAGGCTGCCTTTTTCAATGCCGCTGCTCTCTCTGTCTCCTGGGTCTTCACGACCTCGTCGTGACTAGGGGGCAGTCTCTCATTCTGAATATCAACCTTGCGAGCATCGTCGAATGTGTTGATGGCGTTCTTGATACCCTCGGCACCCAACATAAGAGTACCAGCAGGTAATCTGCCGCCGGACACGGTCTTCAGTTCAGTCACCTTCTCAGACTCCTCGCGTAGCACCTGGAACACACGAGACAGACGGCCAATAGCCAAAATCTTGTTCTTGATAGCACGGCGCTTGGCATCGAGAGACTCTGGGTCTGAGCTGGAACTGCCTGAACCAGGTGTGGTAGGCGATTGGGGTGGCGGTGAGCTGGCGGTTGTAGGAGCGTCGTCCTTCTCCAGCTCCTCTTCGGAGCACGTGCTCAGAATAGCAATTAGCATGTCAGTGATTTTCTCACCCACGAACGGTAGCGACCAAGTGAAAACATCCATAAAGTTGGGCAGCCAGTAAGGGTGAGGCGAGAAGTTGAACTGACGGATGTTCATAACGTTGTTCTCGTACTTGAGCACGGCAGCCTTGTTGTTATATACATCGAGGTAGTTGGGGGCCGAGAAGATAGTCATAACACTAGGGAAACCCGTAGTGCGCGTCTTGCGATACATACGATATCCGGCGTCCTGGGCCTCGTGGGCACGGATGACTGATAAAAGGTTGTTCTTCTCCAGGAAGGAGCAAGCTGCCGGGTATGAGAAGAAGTACGAGCAACCACGTACAAAATTGTGCATGAAATGATCGCTAGTTTTCTCCAGGCCAAACTCATCCAGCGGGTCTGCCCATAGAATATCACACATCAGGCCTTGAGTAGGTGGCTCACGGAAGCGGTCAATCTTGCGGATATCATCAAGGGTGTGGAGTTCGGGGCTGAGACCGCCGTGGATACACAGGAATTGCTTGTTCATGACAGCAGCTAGAGGCAACGAGCAGAACGACTCCATGCAGGCTTCATAAATAGCCTCCGAGTATTTATGGCGACATTCAAGCTTGAATGTGAAGTAGTCTGTCAAATGACGGCACTCGTGGTTACCACGAAGCAGCCACAGACTGTTCGGGTAGTGAATCTTGAGAGACCATAGGTAAAGTACGCATTCTATACTGAAGTAGCCACGATCAACGTAGTCTCCTAGGAATAGATAACGCGTCTCGGCCGGGTCACCGCCAACTTCGAACAGCTTCATCAGATCATAGTACTGGCCGTGAACATCACCGCACACAGTGATAGGGGCATCCATCTCAAGAAGGTTGCCCTCTTCGCGCAGAATCTTGGTGCCCTCCTTGATGATGAATAGGGCCTGTTCCTCTGTGAGACGGCCCTCGCGGTAGAAATGCTGCTTCAAGAAGTTGATATCGGGCTTTGTATGGGTATCATCGGAGAAGAATTGTTCGGGGGTAGGCTTGAACATGGCGGGGGCTTGAACATCTATAGAAGGAGAATATAGTTATATTAGCCAACAAGCTCTCTGGGGGCAATTGTGCGAGGAAGGACTAGCTCGCATGTGACATGATACATAGTGGCAAGTTCAAAGTTGGGCTTGGTTGATTTCAGTGAGGTCCGTACCTTTGCATACACGCTCCAGCGTGCTCACCTGAGTATCGTCCTCCATGGTGTGCAGGGTGAAGTCAATCTCGGGAATGGGCTTCTTGGCCTGGATAGCGCGGATAGCATTGTCGACTTGTTGTAGCCGACGGTCATCGCCGCTGACATTTATCTGAGGGGTGTCGCCTTCCATTGTGAAATCGGGTGTTTCAAAGACACAAGACGAGCAATTTATGTTCTGAGACTGGTTCCGGTGTTTGTGAATATGAAGCCGGCAGAGTATAGCCGAATGAACAAGATTATATGTTGTTCAATCCGCTGCAAAGTGGGGGTGAGCAATAGCTGTATGGTTTGGACAACTCAAATATCAGCGGGCCGACAGTAGATTGTCGAGATAGGAGTCGCAGCGGAAAATCGAAGTCGAGTCTTGTTAGGGATGCAGCCAAATCTCTTCCAGAAGAATGAAGACAGCAGAAAGTAAGACGAGGGAGGAGGAATGGAAAAGATGGCTTTGAGTCGACAGTCCAGACGACGGCGAGGCAGAATAAGAAAAAGAATGAAAAACAGTGGTTTTGTGATGTTGGAGGAAAAAGGCAGGCCAAGGGTTCGAATAAGCAAAAACAAGTAAAAGACGAATAAAGCCAGAAGGCACAAAAAGCGCAGGAGCACTGTTTTGAGCACAGCGAAATTCAATCTACGTCAAGCCGGTCAGAAAAAAAAGAGGGGTTTAGGCCAAAATACATATGTATGGCTTCGTTCTAGAAAAAAAAAATTGGCAAGAAAATAGCCACTGCGTTACAAAAAAAATACACAGACGAGAATAGGCAGCGGATTGCGATGCTACTGGTAGCAAGGAATGACAAAAGGGACACAGCAATTGGCGAAAGAGGATAGTCGAGATAGAAGGGAAGGCGGTTGAGGATGGATGAGGGTTAGAAAAGAGGCTAGTAGTTACAATAGGAGACAGCAACAAGAAAACTAACTACCTCTACTCTCCAGGTTCAAGCTATGGGTGAAGCGTCGTAGAGTAGAGGGGCTGATGTTTCTAAGTGGAGAAAGGATGTCTGTATCTCTGCGTTCTGCTTGCTTGGCTGGGTTGGTTTGCTGTTGTAGTGGCCTTCTAGAGCAGCTTTGAGGTGGATGGAAGCTTGGGCTGCAGCAGGGGGGCTTGCAAGTATGCTATTTTCAGGGTACTATTCAGTTGTCGAAAGATATATGTATTGTATTAGCTTTCTAGTTAGACTGGGACCGTAGTAGCGATACTACACTTTTTTTTCTTCCGACAGATCTTCAACTGGATTTCAGAGTGCCCGCTGTGGTCTTTGTAATATTGTGAAAAGAGTATTACGCGAGTGTAAAGCAACGCTGTGCCACTGCAAAGGAAGATACATATATAATAGATGTACAATATTGATGGAGGCCGAACTTAGATGCATTTATTGCTCTTATACTACTGATAATAGTGTATATACACATTAGTACATTAGTACTAATAGCACGGCTTCCTCTAATGAAACAAAGAAACACTAGACGTCGCGAGCACGAGAAAATCGGCTAGGATAGAGGGCGAAAGATGAAAACAAAACTCAGGAGTGCAGCCGAACGAGCAAGTTCGGCAAGGTCTAACAAATGGCGGATTTCGTTCTGTGTTGTTCGTCCGTGATGATCAAACAAGCTCACAAGCAGAACCAGCCGAAAGAGATCAGAAAATGTTAGCCAGCCACAAACAGTAATCTGGAATAGGCAAATATCACGATGTTAGTCTGTCCCCTAGTCAATCTACAAGAAGGGATGTTGAGACATTGGGGCAAGGCTGAGTGTTTATTCTATTACCTAAGCCAGCAACGGTTTGAAGTTATTGCTTTGGTATGTTGTAGGAATTGTCACTATACAATGTGAACAGGAAGTTACTTCCAGGCAAAGTGTGCTGTCTTTGTTACTAGAGAGTTTCTAGCCCACTCGTATCACCATTACCACAATACATATATTCATACTCAGACCAGGAACGTCTAGATCCCTCCCTACAATTAATTATATGTACATTGACATCCCGCCAGAAACGCTGATAATATCTGTATATTACCCCAGGCATATATCTCATCCAACACCTCACTACTAAGTGCATGTAATGTGTGTATCATTGTTGTTGATAGAAACTGGCCATATCTGGCAACCAGCTAGCACCTGCTTTCTTAAGCTTGGTTCTTTCTACAGACAAGCAAGACCAGCAGAAAATAAGGAAGGGGCAGTCTTGCGCCTTCCTGATTGTACAAATACAAGCCTTTGCTCGGCACTCCTTCCAATCTCTCTTGTTATCTTATCAGGATTGCTGAACCAAGATGCAAGATCTGGAATAAGAGGAGAGGATTGGTTCAAGGCCTTGTCAGTCCTGTCTTTTGTTTTATCCTGTTATTCTTGTTATTCTTGTTATTCTTGTTGGTACTGTTGTGAAAGCTCTTCATTATTGTACTTATATTGTATCATACTCTGTCCGTGTGCTATATTACTTCCAAATATAGCCATAGATGATATGGTAGTGTGCTTGTGTGATCAGACTAAATGGCACTAAACGGCGTATTAGAATTGTGTTCATTGTTTCGCCAGCAGGCATGTGCCAGCTTAAACCACTGAGCAATCAACTAATATCCAAGGCACAAGGCATTATCCTATCCTATTTATCAATCTACAAAATGGTCATACCGCCATAAGAGAACTCCTGAAACACCCTGCCTAGGCACAAAACGAGAACGAAAAAAAAATAGCCAGCCCAGGTTCCCTCCCCATTTCTGTATGCCCAACAAGGCACCAGTTCCCAACTTTTAGACAAGGTTTTGTCTTTTGATGTCTCTTAAACTAGTTCTTTGTATTTGTTTCTAATCCTTTTTTTTTCCTTTTCGGCCGCGCCCCTCCTTTTCAAAGACGAAGAAGTAACCCACATCAAGTTCCTCTTCAGATTGTTCTCCAGGCTATTTTCCAACGCTATTGCTTCCCCCACGACGACGTTTTCTCCATTATGAAGCGGAGGAAGAAGCTCATGTGACTATGTGGTGAGCATAATATAATCTCTTGAAAAATACGAGGAGAACAGCCCAATGAAATTCCATTCCTGTCTCTACTTACTACTCTGCTTACGGCCTATGACTGCTTGTATGACTGTTTATTTGTATTTTTTTCCATGGCATACCAATCCGTATTACGGTCCGGTTTGTAAATTAATCATGCGGAATTCAGCATCAGTGTGTTTGTCTCCTCCCGCCTCCGTGACAAATACGATTATCTGCATGTGATGTTTCAGAAGAGCTCCCTCTTCCATAGTCATCGTTCGCCAAGTCTGAATACGCCTATGTGTACAGCTATAGTATCGCGAGGAATAATGTCTTCTTATACCCGAACCCGAAGAGTAAAAAGGCTCACGGCATGTAGAAGTAAAAGTAATCGATGTCATCATTCAGTTAGCCTTCTAGCCCAATGATTTTCCCTCCCTATAATCCAGATCCAACCCCTGGCAATTGGGAGCGGGGCGGAATCCATCGTAAACCCTAATATAGAATACAGATAAAGCCGTGATATTATACTAAACCCTAACGATGGATAGCTAGAGTCATGCCTGGTATGACAATATTTTGTTTATAGAACCAACGCGGAATGTCGAGTTTTATCTGTCTAAACACACCATGACAAACATGAGGTCTATCTAAAGTTATTGGATGTTAATTGAACAGAGTTTTGATTGTGTTGATACATATTTGACATGGTTTGTGATTATTTTATTGTTTGTATGCTACCACCGCCATATGTACCAAAATGTAAGCATAGTTTCTTTCGAAATAAACGATGGCTACAAATGGACATATCTTGATCAAATATACAGCTACATACATATACAGATATGTATACCAACAGTTACGTAGAGTTTACTCTCATCGGGTAAATTCCGGTAAGCGTACAGCTAAAGCCAACAGAGCTAGTATTATGGTAGCTTTATAATAACTAGGCTTTATTACAGCTTTATCCGAACTGGATTTAGTTTCTTACAACTACACTTCACCAAATATCCATCTTATAACAATCAAATTCAGGCATTATGGGAGAAAGAAAAGAAGAAGAAGAAGAAGAAGGTTTGACTCTCTTACTAGCTATAACTAAATATCGCCTTGAATGTCAACAAGTTTAAACTAACAGTCGGCAATTATAGATAGTATCATGGGATGGAGTGACGATCTATTTGCTGGTCCTCTTCCATTTTGGCGTGTTGAACCCAAAATTGATGATGTTCGAGAGCTCGCCCACAAACATGTCTTAGCAGCTAATGCAATCGATGATATCACTGTTGAACCGTTTGCCCAAGGGGCCTTGAACAAGTTGTACAGTGTCTCTACAGCACACGGCAGCAGTTCATCAGAACCTAGCACCAGATATATACTCCGCGCGACACTACCTGTTGATCCTCACTGCAAGACTCTGAGTGAGGTTGCTACTACCAAGTTTGTTGCCGAAAGAACGTCTTTGAGTGTACCAAACATCTTATCTTTCGACGCAAGCAACAAGACATATGGCTTTGAGTGGATCTTGATGAACCAGTTCTCATCGAAGCCACTCTATCGTCATTGGCGAACCTTATCCCTAGACGCAAAGACTGATATCGTCCATACAGTTGCGAAGTACCAGTCAGAGCTATTTAAGGATGCTAACCGTTTTGGTATGATTGGGAATATCTATCCCTCGCCAGATACAAAAAAAAGAGCAGACTTTCACATAGGCCGTATGGTCAACCCGTTATTTTTCCTAGGAAACCGCCGTAAATATGACACCATCTCGCTCGGCCCATTTTCAACAACCCACGACTGGCTCAAATCATACCTTGACTTGCTAGTTTTCGAGTTCACAGATGCTTCCAAGAACCAGGAAGATGAAGATGATCGAGAAAAGGCCAAGGAGAGTCTTGAGTGCGCAACGATGCTTCTTGATGTGCTACCCGTTCTATTCCCGCCCACGACAACAGAGAGATCAGAAAAAACTGTTCTATGGCACCATGATCTTACACCTAACAACATTCTAGTCAGGGATGATGGCTCGATTGATGCCGTTATCGACTGGGAATGTGTTTCTGTTCTACCCATATGGCGTGCTAGGGAGTTCCCTCATTTTCTCAAAGGACAGGAGCGGCGTGATCCTGTACTTCGTGACGCATATGGCGACGAAGATGAGTTTGACTTACAAGATGCAGATGAGGAGTGGGCACTTGATAACGAGGGGAAGACATCTTTGTACTGGGAACATCTACTAGAATACGAACAGACTATTCTACGAGACGTTTATACAACAGATATGGATAGACTTGTGCCAGGGTTCCAGGCTCAGCGAGAGAAAGATGCTGCTCTGTTTGATTTCCTATTTGCTATCGAGCAATGTGACAACGACTTTCTGACTCCCAAGATCATGAGCTGGGCGAAGGATATTATTCAAGGAAACATTACATCACTAAGATGCTAGTTTATTTAGCATATATATTATATTACTGTTGCTTATTTCACATCAAATTTTGAAAATAAGAAAATAAATGGTGTGGTGTATGTGACCACAGCTCAAAGACAAGTAACATATGAGGACTAAACCTAAGATACAAAGGCCATTGGACAAGGAAGAATGCTCACCAGAAGAGAGAAGAAAGAAGGAAAGTGATAGAACAAGACGCAGGGGCTGTAGAATTGAAACTGGAAAGTTCAACTATGGAGACGTTCATTGGCATAATCGGTGTAGAGGCAGCGTCAGAGAAGACCATTATCATGTAACGGATAACTGCTCAACAGACTAAGTAGTATGGTACATCGGTAGAGCGATTCTTGAGGCTGATTGTGTACATATATTACATATTGCAGATTGGATTTCTAGGCGAATTTAAGGATTGAAAACAATAAAGACCAAGGCTAATATGGCCATGAAGAAACGACTAGCCAGATAGAGGAATCAGGAATCAACCTGCAAACAATAAGCTGAGCAGCTTAGAGGAGTGCTAACTAAATATTGAACAGGCCTAAGGGGTATGTTTGGGGAATGCTGTCACAAATTGAGGTTTATGAGCTAGGCTACGTTGCCTGGTTACTTAGAAAAGCATACAAAATTGCTTATGTAAGTTGGAGAGTTCATGTGACATGCAAGATAAAACGTCAGTACAATATATCTATCACAAAGTTATAATAGTACCTGTTTGGAATAACCTATGAAATTGTAAACACCTCAGCATAGCCTGTCCTCGATAAATCCTACTTAACCAATCGGAGGGACATGGCGCTGATAAAATAAACGTCATCCGCAAACTTGACCCTAGACGGCTGTTCGTGATATCAGCTACTCGCTCTTTTACCTCTTTGGGGGATATCAATCAACGTACATGGTTGGACTTGGTCTGTTGATTTCTTGATGTTATCGCAATTGGAGATCCCCATCTGTAATATTCAGCAAGGTTGATACTCTCTCTATATAGAAGTTTTGAATATAAATATCGCTAAAGTCCTGTTGAGATAGTTCCAAACCTTCTCTTGTTCACACAAGCAATTCTTCACTTTCACCACATCACCACTTGAAATACACGTTCTTGATATCTTTTATTCTCACCCTCTCCTCTCATCTTCCACCATGACTAGAAACCGCAGCAAGCTTCTCAAGGAGTTCATCGACGAGATTCCCGATAACGTGCTGATGGGACTGTCTTCTTCGGCTAAGACACTGTATAAAACTGCCGACTTCCGACTTGACATGCAAGGCGTAAGACTCTAGAACCTGCTTCTTCATTTTGACATAATGCTGCATATCAACTAACCATGATCTTGTTGTGTACGACATAGGTGACTTCCAGCCAGAAGTTCAACTTGCAGATTCAAGTCAACAGCAACACCAAGATTACTTCGCTAAAGAGCTATGCGCCCAACACCGTTGCAGGCCCTGTAATCGTGGGCGAAGATGAGCTGATCCCTAGTAACATCAGAGCTTCGTTCTACCAATCCCGCAAGTTCTAAAAGCTAGAGATACTAGATGTTTCCGACGAGCCTTATCCATACTTTCTTTCGCAATATACTTCAGACTCGCCTGTTTTCCAGTCATGGAGCCTTCCACATCTCGTTCATATATACTTAGTTAGCCTGTTGCTACAACAGCATGTCGGTATTAGTTGAGTATATCTGAAAAAATTCTGATTTTGTTACTTGCATATCTAGTCCTTGTTATTTAGCCGTAATGAAATATGTTAAATTGTTTATATACATCCCTTTCAAAGTGAAGGATAATATCTATTTCAGAGCAATCTCTACTTGCTCAATTATGCTCGTAATTTCGTCCTGGCTTGTTTTTTGTCCTACCATGAGATAGATGACGTTTCCCAAGATTCTGTTATGAATATTACGGCCATTCGTCGCTCTAAGTAGATTGTTATGTACTGTCATAGAAGCCTTGCTCTTGTACCCAGAATCACTAGAATCCTTGATATAGAGCGCAAGAACAGAGCCTAGTGCCCAGCATCCCTCGATTTTGTCGGTACGAGAAAGTCTTGTAAGGAAGCTAGTAGGCCAGGCTGACCATACAGATACGTTCTCGTGACCTTTGGACCAGTCTTGCTTGAAAGGGGACCAAGATCCATCCTGGTCCAATTTCTGTAACTGTTTGACGGACTCTACACCAACGGCACATCCCATAGGGTTAGCAGTATAGCTATGTCCGTGTAGAAGCGCATCGCTTTTGTCGTCACTAAGGAAGCTTTCGTAAATGCTCTCTGATGCCATGGTAGTGCACATAGGGAGAGCACCGCCCGTCAACAGTTTAGCATTGACGACAATGTCGGCGTCAACTCCGAGGAATGAGGCAGCGGAAAAGCGACCAAGGCGGTATAAGCCGGTGAAGACTTCATCGAAGAAGACGGGGAGACCAGACCAGTTTTCTATTCTGTTGGTTTCTACTGTCTCGTGGGGCGGCTCTCCAAATAGGCCAGGGTTGTTACGGACTACGTTGACAAGAGTTCTCTGGAATAGAGGGTCGCTAGAGAAATCGAAAGGTTAGTATAATGACGCAAGACGTAACAGGGATACAAAGATGGTGATGCTTACACAAGACGCATGCCACCGGCGCCTAAAACGATAGGTTCCATGACTAGAGCTCCAAACGTTCTGCCTGAAAGTCTAAGCCTCGATATGGTCGCGAGTATGTAGACCTCGTATTGTTTATGCTCTCCTCGGCCTTCCCTAGACTTCATGTCAAATAGGTCTTCGATGTTGTCAAAAGAATCCTGCTCTACTTTCTGCCAGCCATCGGGAGTACTGATATGCCAAAAGCCATTCTTCAGAAGAACAGTCGGATAGTCGAACCAGAATCCACGACCACGATACCACTCTACCTTTTCATTGTAGACATTAGGATCGGCACAGTCCATTACTCCGATGGTATCACCATGATAACTACCCTTGAGGCCGATAATCTCGATATTGTCATGGGGACTCCATCCATAGTGTTTACGTGATGCTCGCAAAGCCATTTTCAGGGCAACCTCGCATCCAGAGCTACCGTTATCGGTGTAGAAAACTCGGCTAAACCGAGATGTTGGCGAAGCAACTTTGGCTCCAGATAGCATGTCTTCAGCTAACTTCAAAGCTGGCTCATGAATAGCCTCGGCGAACATGACATGTCCATAGCGACCACCAGCATGAGCAGCTGCTAATGTTAATTCTGTGCTAGAGTGACCAAGTCCTTGAGTCCACCATGAGCTGGATCCGTCTAGTGATGAAGTTAACATGCCATTTTCCGTGTTTAAAATAGACAATTCACCGGCTTTAGATAGTGGCTTCTTTGATAGTGTCTGAAAGTAATTTCCATGAGCAGAATCAATGGTAGTAATGTTTTCCGGTGTCAAAAGATTCTGCTGTGTGAAGGGATACCATATGCTTTTGTAGGCTTTATCGGACATTTCATTCAACCGCTCTATACGAGCTTTATGACGAGAGTCAAGATGTTCAATGATCTCCTCCGAAGACACAGAGTCAACCTGACTTTTGTAAAACGCCATCATGGCCTCGATGTCTTGTTGTTGGTCGAAGCTTCGGGGTGGCGGTTGCTTGATAGTTCCTAGTTTGATGTTATGATGCTTATCAAAATACTCTGTCAGATATACCCAATTCTGGTATCTTTCCTCCTGGAACATCAGCACAGCTTCAACGTCGTAGCCTCGAATCTTGAGGGCTTCGAAGGATGCGATGGTTTGCGATATACCACCCAGTTTAGAGTCTCCAACGAGAATAGCGGGAAGACGAAGCGGCTTGAATAGCTCGACTTGAGTAGTTCCGGAGGGACCAGGAGAATGAACTCCACCTGCAGTTTCTACAAAGAGCCAACTAGGTCCAGCTAAAGCTTGTTTATTGCCATGCCTTTGGATTCCACGTAGAAGGTCTGTATCAGAGGGAATATACTGAGACACACAAGAAAACCAAGTTGGAAAGTAGGTTAGTATGGATGGATTCTATCTTGAGACACGGACTAGAATATAGTAATATAGTAGACTGCCTACCTTTCCAGATGCTGGAGCTGCGGAATGTGGACTTTCAGCTAAGTCATACTGAAACAATGTGTGGTATTTCGTACGAGGCGCGAATGTGCGAATGTGTCTTAGAATATGGTCTTTAGTCGGTGACAGGTCTTAGGCTGAGTTTTGTCTAAAACCAATATGCTTGTACAATGTATACAAGCCATATAGCATAGTAGGGGGTTATGAAATATAATATCTATCAAAACGATAGTTGTTAATAAAATGCATTGACATGTAGCTTTGTATATGCTCGATATAGATATAGTAGCCGTCTTAAATGCATGGCCCATTAACATTTACAACCAGGCGTTTCTATAAGTGTATGGGACATGATGTATATAGAGAATGGGAGTGACTTACACCTTTCATCAGCTTCATCTAGCGAGCCAGTCGAAACTGGCTTGAGATAGGAGATTGTATCCTTTGGCCATAGTCTCTGTACTGTTTTACTTAGGGTTGTAGAGAAGATGGTCTTTCCAACTTCTGTATTTGCACCGTATATCTGATATGCACGCAAAGAGCGTTGGAGAAGCGCAGATGGTGGCGCCATAGCTGCGTTAGAGTGGTAAGTTGGAGCTATCAAGAAGCTGAATAGCAAGAGAGTGAAACTTGGAGAATAAAGTACAGTTTAGCTTCAATCCAGTAGCGTATCTATCTCCCTTGGCAACAATTATACAGGGCAAATGACGTTCTAGTCACTATCAAGCCGCCATGGCAATTATGTAAAGAGCCTAGAACACTGAAGTGATTCACACTATAATCTGTACCTTGATCAACGGCTTTTGTCGGCCGCTCTCGGCTTGCCGTGGATTTTTATGCAAGGGACTTTTAATTTAAATTATAGTAAGCTTCCTGGCGGGCCGCTCTACTACAAATCTTTCCAGCTAAATAAGCTAAAGACAACTGAAGACTATTATGCCACTCAACAGAACGTCATTGATTTGCATAGTACAGCCTTTGAACGGCGGATCGGCCTAATCGTTAGAAGGCTTGAGATAATAATAATTCGGAGTAGCACGTCTAGCTACGATCTCTCAACGAAGAATATTGGTGAGCTGAGATCACAATAGCAACAAGATGACAACTAGTCGCTAATTATGATTATGGCTATCTACATACGTGCAGCTACGAAATATACAGCATAAGAATAACTATAAGTCTGTTCCAACATAAAATTTGTGCGTTGGCTCGACAAACTCAGAATAACTCGGCTTGATCTTGGTTGAGGATGGAATTTTGACCCCGCATCACCTTACTATTGTTTTCCTTGGCAAAGCCTAACTAACTTTGGAGCTTGAGGTAGCTTTGATTTATTTAACTGGCCATTCACGGTACTCGCATTAGCGTTATTGTTAAGCCAAGGGATTTTCGCGTAACTAACTTGGGACGTTGACTTACTAAAGTTCGTGTTTATTGTTGAACCCCCAATGGCCAACATAAATTTATTTATTTATTTAAAAAAAAAAGATTTCTTTATTTTGTTCTACAGCCTAGACGCTATTAGATCACTGCTATACTACAACATAGATATAGGGTTACAAAACTTGCTTGAAGAGATCAATTACTGCAAGTCTCGGCTATTTCGCAATCTCTAATATCAGTTTAAAAATAGGTTGGTGGCCCCATTGTAATGCATCACGTAGCATCAGTAGTGGTGTCAGTATCTCAGATGCTAACTAATCACGCTATATTTTCAGTGCTGTATATACCCAAGCAAAGTCCACACAAATATGCCCATTAATTCAATAAAGTCTACGTCCTACTAGCTATAGCTGCAAGCCAAAAGAAAATGCATATAATGACTAACATTGATTAATTGACTCAGCTACGGTCCAAAGGCTGTATCTTATTATGTATATTATATGTTTATGCATATTATATGTATTTAGCATTAGGCACAATAGGGAGAATAATAGAAAAAAATAAGACAATCACAGCATGACATTGTTGAATTTATGACATTGCTTACAAGATATGTCTTATTTTGTCTCGCTTCTCTAGTTTCTCGTTGGGCATATATCTTTTATCCATTTGTACAATTCTTTATCCTGTCTGTCACCTTTGATTATATGATCAAATAACATTCAATATCGAAATCTCCACGCTAATTCTTCGAAAACTCTTTCGCTAGCTGTCTCGAGGTAGCACCTCTCTTAACGATATCTTCCCCAATCTGATCTGATCTTGATAGATCTATTAATTTTTGTTCTATTAACCCGCCACAAACCATACCACAAAAACTAGCCATGATGCTGACTAGTATGTGCAGCTTCCAATCGATTGCTCGTATTGGAGCTCTTGGAGGGAGAGCTACCCTACGACCTATGGTGCGCTACATATCGTCCTCGACCGCGGAAGCCACCAGTCAAGATGCTTGCAGCGCTTCTATTGTTCGCCAAGCGCCGGTAGATAAAGCCAGCCAGATTCCCAGTGTGCCGCAAGATCCAACAGAAAGCGATATGCGAGCAGCTCAGATACAGGCACGCCGCTCTCTTCAAGCAAGAGAGATCTTCTCCAAGGCGGTAGCGGGCCAGAGCCTTCGTCATGATTGGACTAGAGAGGAGATCTCTGCCATTTACTACCAACCTTTGCTTGAGTTGGCATTCCAAGCAGTAAGCATCCTATCATGTCTTACCAAGAGAGTCATATAGTGCATATTCATTGTGCTTCATTCTCTATCGCTTACCTTTTCTTGCCAAGACAAAAACATCCCACCTAATCTCACTTAGTCATGCTAACCTAAACTCTATTATTGCTATTCTATTAGTCTACCGTTCATCGACGCTTCCACAAGCCATCCGAAGTTCAACTATGCACCCTTATGAACATCAAGACCGGTGGATGCTCCGAAGACTGTTCATACTGCGCCCAATCTACACGACACCAAAAAGGAACGAAGCTGGAGGCCAAGCGTGTTGAATCAGTCGAATCAGTTCTTGCTGCCGCCGCTCAAGCCAAAGCCAACGGTAGCACTCGGTTCTGCATGGGTGCCGCATGGCGTGATATGCGAGGCCGCAAGAACAGTCTCAGGAACATCAAGGCCATGGTTGAAGGTGTTCGGGCCATGAATATGGAAGTGTGTGTGACTCTAGGCATGATCGACGCAGACCAAGCAAAGGAGCTCAAAGATGCTGGCTTGACAGCCTACAACCACAACGTCGATACTAGCCGCGAGTTCTACCCTAGCATCATCACAACACGGTCTTATGACGAGAGATTAGCCACATTACAGAATGTCAGAGAGGCTGGAATCAAGGTGTGCTCTGGCGGCATCCTGGGATTGGGCGAGAAGAGCAGTGATCGTATCGGTCTCCTACACACGGTTTCTACGCTACCATCTCACCCAGAGAGTTTCCCCGTCAACGCTCTTGTTCCCATCAAAGGTACACCACTGGGCGACCGGCCCATGCTGGAATTCCCTTCTATGCTACGTACTATCGCAACTGCTCGCATCCTGATGCCCAGCACCATCATCCGTATTGCTGCTGGCCGCAAGACTATGACTGAAGAGAAGCAAGCTCTATGCTTCATGGCTGGTGCAAATGCCATTTTCACGGGCGAGAAGATGCTTACCACGGACTGCAATGGCTGGGACGAGGATAGTGCCATGTTTGGTCGATGGGGTTTGGAGCCAATGAAGAGCTTCGAGAAGACCACTGTCACTAGCAATGCTGAGATTTGATGAATCACTCAAGCTTTATGAATATATTGAATAACACCACGGGTTTACAACGTATGAAGTATGCATCGGTGACATGATAAGCCATCTGTGTACTGTCTGATGTATGTCGTTATGTCTTTTATTTGTCTAATAATCCATCATAGCTTATGTTGTAATCCCTTTGAAAGTGTCATTTCTTGGACAACCCAATCTTCAATGACCGAAGCCAGGCCGTCAATCTCCACGGAAGAATTCGCAGCATGTAAGCAAATTCTAATCCGTTCCTCGCCTGACGGGACTGTTGGTGCTACAATAGGCCGTACCATAAAGCCTCGCTCCTGACAGTAAGAAGCTAGCTTTTTAGGGAACGGCGTTAATATCGGAATGATAGGGCTCTGTGGTTCGGCCTCGATGATCTGTATAAGGCTATTCGGAGGGTCTACTCGCCGTTTCAAAGCAAGAAGTTTTGAATGAGTATATTTTGCAATATGGTTGAGATGCGATATCAAAACTTTAGCTTCGGGACTCCCAAGAAACCTGTATGCAGTCATGATGGCCGCTAGGTGAGAGAACGAAGGGCCAGTCGTATAGATGAAACTACGCGCATAGTTTATCAGATATTGCCTAGAAATAGCAGAGCAAAGAACAGCAGCTATAGGGATATCAGTGGTCAGTATCTGTCTATATACACATACACGTCATTATCGGAGGTGTTTTAGATGGACTTACCACCAGCACAGCCCATTGCTTTGCCAAAGGTATGCAATCTCATGAATATTTTCTGCTCCAGTCCCAGCTTGCATACTAAACCTCGGCCATCCTCGCCGATGATTCCAGTTGAATGTGCCTCGTCGATGATTATGTAGCCATTACCATTCGGCAAGCACCGTTCTACACAGTCAACCAACTCTTGGAGCAAGCACACATCACCGTCCATGCTATATACGCCCTCAACTGCAATGAAGATATTGTGTTGGCCATTGACGATATCGGGTCCCAGTCCTTGAAGTACTGTCTCCAGTGAATCGTAGCCACGCTTCGCCTGCTCCCTTCTATTGCATATAGTGTTGTGTTTGAAGGGAACCCGTTTCTTTGCACGACTAAGCCTCATACCATCGTGAACACTAGCATGGATTAATGCGTCGTATACGATCACATCGTCTTGGCCTGCGATACTAGCAAATATACCAGCATTTGCATCGAAGCCAGAATTGAATATCAAGGCTGCCGAGGCCCTATGGAAGTATGCAATTTCTTGCTCTAGATCCTCCGCAAACTCCGAGTTCCCGTCTAGTAACCGTGAGCCGCCAGATCCGAGAAGATCGTGATCTTGGTGCTCTTGCAGAGCTTTGAGAAAAGAGGTTTTGACTTGGGAGTTGGATGACAATGAAAGGTATGAATTTGAAGAAAGGTCAACAGATTTGGGGAGAGGTGTAGTGAGTCGTCGTAAAAGAGAACGAGTCTCTCGATCTTTAAGAAGGTTCTTGAATTTGTTTTCAAGTGATCTCATGATAGCATAGTTTAGCGAGGTTTTTTAGGGGTTGTAAAAAAAAGAGCTTGACTTTATTGATATAACGGTTAAAATCCCATTATTATACAAAGTGGGCACTTGAGATGTTAGGTGCTTGATTTGATTTGATTTGATCATATTTATCGTCTACCTAAATCACTAAGATTATACGACGCCGAATTGGTTACCGGACAGATATTTAAAGTCCTCCTCTAGACAAACTCAATAGCTTTGTATGTGCGGGACGATACCGTCCCCTAGCCCTGAAGAACTAGTGGTCCATACCTCCACTATGAGCAACAAAACAAAAAAAAAAAAAAAAAAAACAGTGCATCCACAAAACTATTCCCCAAAAAACAGACCCACAAAACCAACTCCCTAAGTGGAGCTACCATCTCCACTTAGCAGCGAGCCCCCATGAGGCTGGTGATCGTGGCCATAAGAAAGAAATTTTGATTTGTTATTATTTGAGCGCGGGAGGCGGGTCACAAAAGAACGAAGGGGGCCTGATAGTATTAGCCAAGGCATGCCTTGTCGCTATTAGGTTGTGACTACAAATAGGGGCCGACTCCCCTAGATATTAGTCTTAGTTTCCCTCTCTTCCTCATCGGTCTCAACTTATCTAGACCAA
>RHLR01000049.1:0-52960 GCA_009806335.1 Davidsoniella australis
CCTTTAATTACTAAGAAAAGAGTAGATTATGAGTTATTTAAGATTGCAGTTTTAATTATGAACAATAAAGAACATTTGACTTCTGTGGATTGTTAAAAATTGTAAAAATAAAATCTTTAGTTCCTGGGTTTTTTGAGGAAAAGAGAGGAAAAGGAAAACTCAGACGGCTGGGCGATCTTTCGTTGCGCTCGCGCTACTACTGTTCCCTATTACTGTGCCTAATATTAATATAATACTACGGCTGACCAGAAGAGAAAGGCGTGAGATGGAGAGAGTAAGGTAGGTCGTAGCAAAGAGGATGAGAAAGACTGGGCCTAACTAGGTCTGAGAGCGAGCGCGCTAGTAGGAATATCAAGCTTGCAAAGAGAGTAGTAGTAGTAATGTATGTATGTGCATATGTCTGTAGTCGGGTTTTTCTTTACAGTTGCCACGAAGCTTTATGGCAGCACGATGGGCCTCTATAGTATAAATGTTGGTTAGTATAGTATATACACCCCATGTTTAATGGGCACAGTAGAGGGAAGTACAGGAACAGGGCTCAAAAGAGCTTCGCCAGGGGGCCAACTTACTGAAGAGAGGAGAGTGATCGGAAATGGGGTTGGTAGACTAGCAAGGATCATAGCCTAGCGGGCCTATAAACAAGAAAGAACGGTAGCTTATGAAGCTAATAGGGCTTTGGAGCAGGTTAGTGCGCAAGCCACTGGAAGATAATTTGGGCAGGATGCTGAAACAAATAATGCATAGATAGACACCAACTTGATCGCTTTTGGAGTCTATGTAACCACAGACAATATAGCGAACAGATGATCTGAGTTGAAACAAATCGACAGAACCAAGAAACCCAGAAAACCAGCGCGCCGAAGAGAGCCTATAGGATACTTGTACTGCTAGTTCAACGGCCAGAATCAGATGATCAGGGGTCCGGCCCAGATAGTCAAATAACAGCAACTCAGGGTCTGTTAACCAATTGCTTTGCTTAGACACTCTGGCTCGCTCGTATGACTAACTCGATCGCTTCCACAAGAGACTCGAGAGGCCAGGCAACGTTGTTCTCAAGGCATAGATAGATACTGACCAGCTACTTGGTGTATCACGTTGGTGACTCCTTTTTTCTGTCTTCACATGCACTGAGAAGAGACTGTAGTACTACTCACTTTTGACAATGGCACTAATCAAGTGCTGAGTACTGATATCTAGCACTAATGTAAGCTGCAGCAGGGCCTAGCCAATGCAGGCACCAGGTCAGTCTTTACGGGTCTATGCGCGGTAAGCGAACCTGCAGCTTCTGAGAGTTACTAATAAGGCGTGTAGTATACAGATATGTATGTACAGATATAGTACAGTACAGCTGTAGGATGACACCAAGAACAAAAAGTGAAAAAGAAAAAGGAAGAAAAAGGAAGAAAAAGTAACCTCCTATATTAGGAGTAGCAGCTGTCATTAGCAGCCTCTGCAGATTACTTGGAGCAGAAAGATGGCGGATGTGCTCACTGCAACCTCTTTTTTGACGCTATAGTAGCAAGTTTAAGTGTGTCCTGAAACGGATCGTATTGATGGCGGTCCGTAATAGATCAAGACAAACCAAGTTCAAATGAAAATTGCTGTCATATGCATGTGTTTTGCGTTTAGCCGACGATCGCTCTTATGATATAATTCAGGTGAGCGGCTGAGGGATCGAGTCTACCGAATTGTCTAATAGTGTATATGTATGTAATTATAGGGATGACTATAGGAAACATAGTAAAGAATTGAAGAATGCTTAGTGGGTTGAAGAAAAAAATTCCAAGGTGTTCGGTGAATTAGATGACGATAGTTATGGAGAAGAAAGAAACAAAGGAAACAAAAGCCTTGATCAAGAGACTGAGAAAATGAGTGTGTAACCCTATTAAAGGAATAAAATACGTATAAATATATCGTGGTTTCGTTTCCCGTTGTTTGATGGTATCGTGATGCCGTTTCAACGGTTTTGGGCGCCGATAGACAAAATCAACGCCAACAACAAGTCGAAATCAATGAAAAGAAGAGAAGAACAAGAAGAAGAAAAGGAGAAGATACCCAGAGGCAGCTTATACATGTACACAAAAACATAATTCACCAAGTCAAGCTCACAGCAACTTTCATACACGATAACGAAATCATCTTGTTCGTGAACCGTAATTTACTGGCAATTATACTCGCTGGAAATCATCTAGGGCAAGTCGCGGACCGTGGACCTTAGCAAGGGGCATTTGGAGCCTATATGAGGCCGCTATTATAGCCTGCATCAAATAGTGCATATGTACACATATACTTAAGAAATGTGCCTTGCTGGCCCACCGCATCTCTACCGTCACTTGTCTATTTCTGGTGGATCACGATGCAATAGCATGGAGCCTTCCGCCAGACTAAATTGTAAGCTAAAAGAAAAGAAAAAAGATACTAATGAGTCTATCAATATACTTGGGTTGTCCTGTTTTCAGCGAGTTCCAATCCCTCCCCTCCCTGAAGCCAAGGCACTACAAGCTTCCATAGCAACTGTTCTGTAATACAAGCAACAAATTAAAGCCCACTGAAACAAACGGAGCCTTCTCTTATCGCCTAGCACAGCCTTCTGGCGCGCTTCCTAGGGTTCCATTTCCGGGGCACTCATTAGCTGGGTCATTTGCCGATCGCTCTTTCTGCCATCGCAGTAGATGGATGCCATATGCCTGCTATAAACTGGGTTTGTTCTATTTCTTAGTCTTAGTTTTCTTAGGCTTTTTGTTCTACAAAAGAGGTGGTAATTAATTAATGGCAGAACAGACTGAAAAAAAAAAGAGAAAAAAAAGAAGAAAAAAAGCAATACGTGAGTTCACGGACCACATTCATCTAGGAGTATCAGGTTGCTATGTTTTGTGAAAATTCATGCATTTCCAGCTCCAAATAGGCTACAGTTGTACTGCATCATAAGCTCCATTGGTTCTGTCATCTTCATGCATGTCATTAGTGGAAACAAACAGCTGTGTAATGTAAACGTCTAGCATTTAAACCCCAAATGCCTTGTTTTCCGAGTCTCCAGTGCACTTCCTTTTGGGAAGTTTGCCAAAGATACAAACGCTTATACCAGCCCAGCTAGCGGCAAATATAGCATACGTATATCACTCTATCCATATCTATATGCAGGTACAGATATTATATGTAACATAACAATGTATAAGTTATATCTCTCTATACTAACTGAAGACTGATAAAAATATTTCTAACCGTTAGTAAAACAAGAACAGCTCGTTTTAATGCCAATCTATACATACATGTATACATGGAACAAGATATCAATCAAATTCCTAACGAAAAAAAAAAAAAAACTAACTGACTTGTTTTCAGGGGCTTCGTTGTCGCTCAATGATGATATTGCATTAGGGTTTATTTACTATAGGGTTTGTGAGTAGGATGGCTTCCTATTCTGAAATCTATCGTTGCCTTGATTAGGAAAGTCTTCCAAATACGGTAAAGAAGACCATTGAACGACATCTCGAGTCGAAGTTCTAAAGTTCATGCTGCAAAGAGCTTGCTCAATCACTGATAATCGTGGGCTTGATGAAGAGATTGTATTGAGAATCACTCATGAGGAGGTAAGAGTATGTAAGTAATAGACCTGGGGAGCCTCTGTAATATACTCCTCTCCTAGGTCTCCTATGTAAACCCCTATTACTCTTGTGGTTTGCTATAACCCTGTTAACCCTAAACATCGATATCTCTAATCACGACACACGCTACGAGAACTGATGATAATCTTGGATATATCTTAAGAAGGAAATATTACCGTATCTACTAATGGACTACATATCCTCTTTCGTGTCATCTTCTAGCAAGCTGACTCTAAATAGTGCAATCTCTGAAATTAGAGCTTCTGGTTGTACTAACTAACCATAATTCAAGAAGCGAAAGCAGCATCGTAACGATGTCGATCGAACGCCACTGCCGCTGTCAAAAGCTTGCGATATGAGTGGCTTTGGATTCTTCTTTATCAATAGTTTGTCATCAACAACCCGATCTTTACTGCCGAAGCTTAGCTTAGCTTAGCTTTGTTTTTTTTCTTCTTGGCCGTGATGCTTGATGCTTGATGCCTGCCATCTAGAAGCGTATTAGTAGATTCTGGAAAAAAAAATCACTAGAAGGAAAAGGAAAATAAACTCCCCTAGCAAATGTCTGTTCTTTCCCGGCTCAACCAAAAAGATGATAAAGAACTACTATGGAGCTTGGTTGGCATATCCCGGCTTCCAGGAAGCTACAACTAAATGGCCTTGGCGGTTGTTCATAGAAAAAGCCGTATATAACGCGGGATGACCAAAGTTGAGGCTTAACCTGTAAGCTAAAAAGAAACTTGATATGAGATGATCAGCTAAAGATATGGCCCATTGTTGAGATATCAGGTCACCCACGCTAAGATATGCAAGTGCTTTTAGGCTAAAGATTTTAGACTCGAATTTCCTCAGCTGGGTGAAATTGAACTCGAAATCGTTGGGGGAGGGAAAGCTTGATTGCGGAGGAAACTGAAGAAAGAAACTAGCTTGGTGCTAGTCAGATGCAACGCTATCTGTATTACGCCGTCGAGGGACCGGAACTAGTGCCGTTAATGATACTTGGCGAGGATAGAAACATAGAGAAAGAAACTCGGGCTTGTTTGAAATGTAAAAATAGTGCGTAAGAAAAGCACGTGAAGTGTGTATATCATTATTAGCCTGCTGAAAATGAATAATGAACGCAAGCCTTTCACCTTTCGCCTACTAATCAGGCATCGCTAGCTAGTATGTAAATATCTATATTCTATCACTTCACCCCCCCCCCCCCCCTTTCCCTTCTCTTCCAAAGAATTATACTTCACTTCTGCTTCGTTCCTCTATGCCCAGCTCTTCTTAGCACGGAGCCAGCTCAATGTTTCTAGGCCTGTCTGGACACGCATACCTATGCGCGCATCCAACACGAAGGACTCCCAAGCAGCAACCTTGTCCAGATATTGCTGGCACTTGTCTGACTTCTCACGACGGTATTCGTCTGCAAGCTGACTAGACGCCTTGGTTTCTGTGGCAGTGAACTGTGATTCGTCAAGTCCTTCTGGTGGGAATGCGTCAACCCAGTAACTTACTGCCATTTCGTAGTTGGCAGCGGGAAGAATCCAGTCTTCATGGTTTCCACCTTTGAATATAGACCTATCACAGTAACGGTGTTAGTCATGCGAGACATACGGATGAGTCGATGGGTCATGTATCGATATAACGCTTACTTATCATGTATAAAGGCCCCTTTCTCAAGTATTGAGCGGGCCTCTTCGGTATTTCCAAGCTTCCGCGTCAAGGATGCGCGGCAGATAGCCACGGCAGCCGACTCATCAGGATCAGCCTGAATCTTCGCTACGATGTCAGCTGGAGCCGTTAGACGCTTCCAGTCTAGTAATTTGAGTGCTTTCTCAGCAAATTTCGAATTCATACGAGCAACACCGTTCGAGAGAAGAATGATCTCGCTAGAAGGACTGACGCCAATAACATCGGCAAGATCTTGACCCATGACCTTGGCACGTTCTTCCCACTTGGTTATCTTGCGAATAACAAATTGTTCAATGGTAGTTGCTTGGCAAGGAACTTCTTCCGGCCCGCTGAACTGACCACTTTGCCTAGTAGTTCTGCTGCTCCCTTCTTGTGCTGGCTTGCTTTTTCTTGTTCACCAGCAGCTACTGCGTCACGGTACATTTCAACCTCTGCAGCACCAGCAAAGTAGTAGTACATGGCATGACTCCAATCATTCAAATCGAGAGCTGCCAGGAAGGACTTCTTCATCAGTGGCCAATCCTGAGCAAACAGGGCGTCTAGAGCCAGCTCAAAGCCTAGCAGCGCAGATACTTGCTTCATCTTGGGCTCTGGCACATCCTTGCGCTGGAGAACCTCGAGGGCACCCTCTAGGTCTTGGGCCGATGAGCATAGACGTGCCTCTTCTAAACGCCAGAGACCAGAAGCCGGGTACCGCTTTTTCATCTGCGTCAACAGCTCGGCGCAGCGCTCACGCGGGTAACCAACGGCATCGGCAGTATCGTCCCAGATCTCACTAGTCGGCAGGATGTCACTGAGCCCCATCAAACCGTGATAGTACGCCAGCAGAATCAGGGCAGCAACTGCGCCGTGTACATTGGCAAAGGTTGTGCTCTCCCATAGAAGACGGATACCGCGTTGGCGATCACCGCGGAAACCGACCATGGACAGCACACGAGAAAAAGCTGGTGGGATCAGCGTGAAGAGAAAGAGAAGTACGCCAAATGACAGGTTAATGCCACTGTGGATGAACACATCTCGCGCATTGGTAAAGAGCGTCTCGCCTGGTGGGACAACACTGGACGGTGGCGCACCCAACTTTTCGTTGGTGAGATCTAGCGATGATGAGATTGGCTGGGGAGTCACTGCGCCAGTAGGCGTAGGCGATTGGCTATCAGCAAACTCGTCTTCGTCAAAGGCACCAGGCATGGGATCTTTCTTATAGGCCATAGCCAGCGATTCCTTCTTTTCGACCTTGGTCTTGCCGAGGGCCACATCTTCGGCATTCAGCATAGCATCTAGAGAAAAGTACGCCTTGCGCAGCTTGAGGAAACTCTTTAGAGCCTCGGTGACGCTCTCATGTAGCACGCCGACAACGGCACCCATAAGCTGAGCTTCGGCAAGAACCAGTTGATACTCGGTGCCTGGAGGATAGAGACCACACATGGCAGCAGTGAACTCCTTCTGAGCACGGCGCTGGTCGTTGTATGCGCGGGTTTCACAGGTCGTCAACTGTGTTGAAGCGGCGTTCATGACGTCCTTTTCAAAGCCCAGGATGGCGCGCATAAAGCTGATCACAGCCAACCCCAGCGTGTGATAGCACGAATCGCCGCTCTGAAGAAGCGCCTCGGCGCCTTCCATGTCGTCGTCCATGATTAGTTCCGTGGCACGAAAGGCCTCTTCGATATCGGCCATCTCTTGGCGCATCAACTCTGCCGGGGAAACCTTTGGCGCAGCAGGTTCGACGGCGGCTCCGCGGAACCAGGAGGAAAGTCGACTCATGGTGGTGTATGTGTAGGTTTGTATGTGAACTGTGAGGGAAGAGATGGGAAGATATCAAGAGCAAGAAAGCTGCAAGATGTAGATGTTTATGAATGTGAAAGTATAACGAGTGACTGAAGATGACACTGTATCGTGATCAGGAGAAAGAGCAGAATATGGTTCCTGAGCTGCAGATATGTCTATAGGGAACAAGGTTTCCCAAGTTGAAACTTGGATCAGCCAAGGTAATGCAGGTTGTTTGGTTGTCGATATTATAGGCCGATAGTGTTTCTGCAGTCTTCGCTGCAAGACAGGGCCAGGCGCAGAAGAAAATACGGTCAGCTCAGTAGCAGATAGGCTGGAATAATGTACTATGCGCTAATATAGGTCTTATAGTTGGTTAGTTGACCAAAAGAGACCAACAGATGTTAACAACAACTTAGCCACCATAGGCTTGGTCTTTTTGTCTCTTTTTTTTTTTTTTTTGCTAAGCCAACTAGTGCCAACTAGCAGTTCTTAAGTCACAGCAACGTAGAAATACTGGACACAATAGGAGCGAAAATGCCGCGCGGCACGTTAGTAAATAGGTGCAATAAATGTAGTGTGTTCAGGAGATGGTTGATAACGAAGCCAAAGTCGACACAACTGCAAAAAAGAAGAGAAAAAAAGAAGGAAAAAGAAAGGAAAAAAGGAAACGTAGATTCTTAAGCGGATGAAGGAGACAATAATAATAAAAAAAGAATTTGAAAAAGGGAAGCCGAGAGTCCCTGGCTTGGAAACTTGACTTCTGCACTGACTGGACTGAGCAGACTAAGCCGAGTCCTGTTTCGATCGCGCTGATAGCTGATAGGCAGGTTGCAATATACCAATAGAGTAAAATTGAGAGAAAAAAAGAAGAAAGCTCATGTTCTTCCGGTTAGTCAGTACCAGAAGAAGAAGAGAAAAAAACACGACTTTTTAACTGCTACAGCTGTTTGTTGTCCCGTCCCGGGTACGAGACGAGAGAACATAATAGCAACACTGTGTTTTTAGTTGGCCTAGATAGCCCATAGATATGATAGATGGGCCCGTCCCATGGTTTAATGTCGCTATCGTACAGCGTACGATCTCGATTGCTATGTTCCTGGAATTGTATATCTGTCCGTCTGCAGCAAAAGTAGCTCCAGGGCCTCCCTTCCCTTCCCTTCGGCAACATGAACTCAGCCCCTAGGAGAAAATAGAACTATTAGATAGGCTATGTTTCCTGGAAGTTAATGCCAGACGTTGATATCTCGTACTACTTGTTGCTTGCTAGTAGTGGCGTATTTGTAAATTGCAAAATTGCAACTCAGCAACTGGCCACAACAATTAGAGTCTTTCGCCTCTTGGATTTCTGTGTGGCTTTGTCGTCTTTCCTGTTCTGGGGTTTGGTACACCATCTGTTTGGCCTTTGGCCTCTTACCGGGCAAACGCCGTCTCAGGTTCAATCAACAGGCAGAGCCTACTACTACCTTGAAACTGGCAAATAGAGTAACATGTGAAGATGGGCGAGAAAAGTTGTTTTTCTTGTTGAAAGCAACAGGATGGACGGACGTACAACCCTATACGTGCTGTGGTAACCCTAGAGACCTTCTGTTGGTGGATAGAGCGCCAACACATGATAGGAAGATAAACGTGACAAGACAACGAACGAGCCCAGCTGATCGATTTGACTGAGCTGGATGATATGGGCTCGAATGTGCACTTGCTGATGAGATGTTAAATAGCTATAACAATGAGAAAAACACCATTTCAGCATTTTACAACTGACTCAGTTGATTTGATTTTCTTATCATGCAGTGTAAACAGACTGTTTTCCTCTCTATTTCTGGTATTTTGCAGACAATACCGCATATACTACTTCAAGCAACAACTTGAATTGAGCAAAAGTTAGTTAGCCATGTCGAGGATAGCACAAACAGTGCAGAGTGTCTCCACACTTTTGGCCCCGCCTTTGTCATCCACAATAGCCAGGCTGAACCAGGCTTCGTGTGCGCTTGCAGCTCTACTTTGTAGCTGCGGCAGCCACATAGCTTCACTCAACGACGACGACGATCACGATCACGAGAACGAGCGCTTGATTTCCACAGACGACTCCGATAGCAACAAAACCAGACTATCAACCACCGCCGATCCATATTTTGAGACGACCCCGATACTCTCATACGCTAAAACCGCTTCTTACGGCACTGTTATCACCGTCATCAGCACACCCTACGTCTCCCAACCCGCTGTTGTCTATCCTCCTCTACCAGTCTCGTCAGCTCAAGATTTAGCTTCTGAACCTACACATACAATCCCCCCTCCTCGTCTCCATTACCTAGACATCATGACTTCTGCTACCGACTCGAGCAACAAGCCTGCTGAGAAGCAGCCTGCTTCTACCACCGAAACTCCCGTCCAAAATACGGCCGCTGTTATCGGCGAAGACGACGAGTTTGAAGATTTCCCTGCCGATGGTGTGTACTTACTGAAACTAGAGCTGAGCCAGCCAATTGCATTCTTAATATGCCTTGCTCTTTGGTCTCGCTCTGCGACCCAAGTATTTTGCAATTCAGCGTCTAACATGTCATTTACTTTAGATTGGGCACAAGAGGAGTCTGAGGCTGCCGGTGGCTCTACTACTAACCAGCACCTATGGGAGGAGAGCTGGGACGATGATGATACCAGCGATGATTTCTCAGCACAGCTCAAGTACGTAAAAAACCTCTGTCCCCCCCCTTCGATCGAATTCATGACTATGTCTTCACACATACACTATCCAATCCTTGCTCTTCACTGCCTTACCCTGTTTATATTTAGCTAAATACATACTAACTAAATACACTATTCTTATTTAATAGGGAGGAGCTCAAAAAGGTTGAGGCTGCTAAGAAGAGATAAAAAAAAGAATAACTTCTCTTGAAGCGAATATACAAAATATCTCATCATGTCTTATTCAAGTGATTAATTATCTATACAATTAAATGCATTACTGCATATTGGAAATACTCACTTAATAGACGTACCCGCTATCTTTCATCGATAGCATATTTAACATAGCCGGATTTTGTTTATGGATTAATATATAATACCAACAGTTACTCTCTTTTTTCTCTCTCATTAATTTCGTTGTTCGACTCGATATTATATTCATATGTACATATCATATCATTTTAAATTTGGCCACTAATTTATATGTCATGGTTCAGGCTTTAGATTAAAAGCAATAACAATACATGTATAGCTCCTGCGGACGATTTAAAAACTGGACGCGAGAATTTTAGATTTATGATATCATTAAAATTTACTATTTTTCATGTTTTATGCTAGTATGGATATATATTTTTTGCTTGTGTCATTCCGTAGTATACCACAGTTGTAACTTGATATAAGCCACATCTTCTTATTGGTAGAAAGAGCAACAACACCGGGCAGAGCCTTGCCCTCGAGCAGCTCTAGGGAAGCACCACCACCAGTGGAGACGTGGCTCAGCTTGCTCTCAACACCGTACTTGGCGGCAACGGTAGCAGTGTCACCACCACCGATGATGACAATCTTGCCGTTGGAGCAAGCAGCGACGGCAGCATCCAGAGTAGCCTTGGTACCGTTGGCGAACTTCTCCATTTCGAAGACACCGCAAGGGCCGTTCCAACAGATGGTAGAAGACTCATTGATGGTCTCGGTGAACAGCTTGACGGACTCAGGACCGCAGTCCAGACCCATCCAGTTGTCGGGGATACCCTCGGAGTCCGTGGCAGCGCCAGTGTTGGCGGTGGGGGAGAAGTCGTCGGCAGTGACAAAGTCAACGGGCAGGACAACCTTGACGTTGTTCTTCTTGGCCTTCTCCATGAGGTTGGCAACGTTCTTGGAGCCAGCCTCATCGAACAGAGAGGTACCGATGGGCATGTTATCCAGAGCCTTCTTGAAGGTGAAGGCCATACCACCGCAGATGATCAGGGTGTTGACCTTGTCCAGCAGGTTGTCGATCAGCTGGATCTTGTCAGAGACCTTGGCACCACCCAGAATGGCCAGGAAGGGACGCTGAGGGTTCTCCAGAGCCTTGGCGAAGTAGTCAAGCTCCTTCTTCATCAGGAAACCAGCAGCCTTCTGGGGCAGATCGACACCGACCATGGAAGAGTGAGCACGGTGGGCAGTACCGAAAGCATCGTCTAGAGAGAAGGGGAGTGATTGGTTAGTTATGAATCAAGAGAGGGCCGAACTGTTTCTAGAAAGAGGGCAGTTGTACATCGGATATCCGAAGACTGCGGGGAGATGGAGAGATAACTTACTGACGAAGATGTCACCGAGAGCAGTGAGGCCCTTGCGGAACTCAGCAACCTTCTCGGCATCGGCCTTGACCTTCTTGCCCTCGGCATCCTTGGCAGAGCCTTCCTCTTCAATGTGGAAACGCAGGTTCTCCAGCAGGACAACCTCGCCGTTGTCGGCCTTGTTGACCAGAGCCTCGACCTCAGGGCCGACGGAGCCGGGAGCAAGGGTGACGGACTTGCCGAGCAGAGCCTCGAGCTCGGGAACGACGGGCTTCAGGCTGTACTTCTCGGCGACCTGGCCGTTAGGGCGGCCCAGGTGGGACATCAGGACGACGGCCTTGGCGCCGTTGTCGATGGCATACTTGATGGTGGGGATGGCACCGGCAATACGCTGGTTGTTGGTGACCTTCTTGTTGGCGTCCAGGGGGACGTTGAAGTCGACCTATAGATGTGGGAGGCGGGATTAGCAGTGGGTAGATGGGTGGATGGAGGAGGCATGTACAAGCGCCATGAGCAGTGCAGAAGAAGCAAGTGGAAGAGCTCCGAAGCAAGGCCTAGTGGACAGAGAAAGTCGATATATAGGAGCGGGGCAAGATAGAAAAAAGGTAGCCAGCAATTACTTACACGGATGAGGACGCGCTTGCCCTTCAGGTCAACTTCAGTGATGGAAAGCTTGGAAGACAGAGACATTTTGAAATTGGATATATGGATTGGTATGATCTGAGAATGATGAGAGAAAGAGAAAGAAAGGAAAAAAAAACAGAAAACAAAAAACAAGGGCCCTCTGCGAATAATAAGCTAAGCTGCGATCAGACAGAGGGGAGAAGGAACGCACCTTCTGAGTCTGAGAAGCCGTAACTTGGTGGGGGTGGTCCACTTATCCAGAGTGGGCTGTTGTGCCCGTTCTGTGGTTGCTACTCTTTCCACTGTCTCTTTGTATCTTTACAATTACTTGTTCCTCCAATCTCTATCTATGTATGACGATTAATTTCAGACTGGCCAAGCATCAAAGTCCGTGATTTTAGATAGTTGTAGTGTGCCATGTTTTGCTGGCTAATGCCATTGTTTTGTCCTATTTATCAAGCTTGAGTTATCATTGTTTTTTGCAGACGGGATGGCGGGGTAACAACCGTATGCAATGTTTCTATGTTTCCACTAAGCTATCTAAAGCACTCGAACTCTACTTGTCTATCTGCAAACAATATAACTAGCTTCTCACGTTGGCATTTCGCATGCTATTATTGCTCATTACCCGAGGCTTTAAAGGGCCTATTGCTTTTGGTGTAATTGTTCTCGTCGGCTACTCTGAGCCGGATTGTCTTGAGATGGCAGCCGGCTAGCATTAAGTCATGTTACAGTGGCATTCAGGGCATCGCAACTAGAATTGCTTTCACGCACGAACAATATGGCCTGGTATACATCAGAAGATTTTATACATACAAAGTATAGCTTGACGGAAACTTAAAGTAGCGCATCTATTATCTATTCGAAGGCCCGCGTTATAGAAGGTGACGTGATGGCTGGCTGACGGACTCGGTGCTTCTCTGGACATTACTGATACGCATAACCATGATTTTTCCTTGAACTAACTAGTTATAGCTGGATGACAGAGGGGACAGAGGGGTAAGGGATATGCACGGTCGGGACGCCGGAGAAAGCTTGGGAAACTAGATGATGTGAGAATATGAGGCAACACTGGTAAGGTGAGGTCCCGGTTACAGTGGGCGAAGGACCCTGGATATATGGAACTAGGGAGACGTTCCCACTACGGCTACCAGGAAACCTATCATTCGCCTATATAAAATTTATATCTGTATACATGTATGTACAACTATATGTAGTAGGGTCGCAACTAGACCGTTATCGCAGACCACGGTAGAATCATTGCTTGCTGTGCATTTTTTGACTATAGGATCATATAGACGGAATCTCAAACACATGAAGAAGCCACACGCATATCATTGTATCATTGCCATTGTATCATGGTGCGGCAAATAGCAACGTTAGTTAGTATTGGCTAAGGTATTGGTGGAGGATCTTTTGCGATGGGAGCGACAGCCAAGAACGAGGCGGGCACCAGGTTTTTGAGATTTAAAATGTCGCGACGGATCGAACAGTCTAAAATGTCGCATTGAGAAACTCCAAGCGCCACCTTCTGCTACTACGCTTCCCCTGGACTAAACTTGGCTGTGCTGTAACATGCATCATTAGCCTACAATGTTGTGTATGTAGATGCATGTGCGTTTGATTGGTTAGAGAAGGGGAAAAGAGAGGCTGTCTTAATCATTACGACGACATATACTGGCTACTTTGTTATCTACGATTAGTGTGTACGTATGTATGAAGTAGTGGTCGTATCTATGTATTAACTCTACTTATTTGTATACTAAAGAAAGAGGTGTCTGTGCTGTGCATTCCAGATTAAAGAGCCACAGTGCGGCTTATTCTGCGTTGTCTGCCTGCGTCGCCTTCCACGGCTCTCGTTTTCACACCACTCTATAATGTGCCACACCATCCAAAACAATGCTAATCTGAGCATTGGGCCGTGTGCCTCTTTGTTCTATTTTATATCCGTAAAATATTGCCCACCTAGTATTCGGTCCGGTTGGGATCTAGCCATTTAACTCGGGATAGCTATATGGTATATATATGCATGTGTATATTGACGCATTATAAACCAGTCTGGTGACATTGACGGTCTGTCGAGTATAATATATACCGAAAGTCATAATTCACTTAGACAAGCTCGATAGAAGCTGGTGGATTCTTTAGGATCTCCGCATCCTCTGTAGCGTTGGTAAGTGAGAGATATGCGGTCCATGCAATACCGATCGTAGAAACAAACGGCTATGACGAACAAAGTTAGTCAAACGACAGGCAACCGAAGAGGGTATTGGATGTGTAGATATGGAACTTACCAGCTGCAACTGCACCGGCATCAACCGAAAGTTGACAATCTGAACGGCTGGCCAAACCATCCAGTTGGCCTTCAACGTTGGCACATACATATCGCGCAACTTCTTACGGACCTCTGGCATACGACCGCCTTCTGCCAAAGTCATAGCCGTGAAGAAGGCCGCAACACCAAACGGCGCGAATAGCACCTGATCAGCCACCATACGCTTGACGGCCGGGCCCATGGCTGAAGCTTTTGTTACAGGGAATGTACGTTCGAGCAGCTTGAACCAGCCAAACTGGATGGGCGCCATCATGACACCATAGCCCACGAATCGCATGAGTCGTTCGAGATCGAAGGGTTCGGCGGGCACTGGCGCCCTTGGGAGGATCGACGCACGACGGGCTAAGACTTCTTTTTCTGAAAGCTCGATATCGAGGTCGGCAGATATGGATTGAGCGTTCTGGCGTTGCCATTTGTTATGGGTTTGGTTCGCGCGCACGGCAGTGATGGTCTGCGCAACTGTGTCGGCGACACCGCCTAGAAAGCCGTTGACACACATAGTGGTGAGCAGAGGCTTTTTGGCATATTGGTCGTTGAAAATGCCAACGATATACTTGATGTAAACCATGATGATGATCCAGGGAACGATATAATGGAGGGGCTGTCGATGTTCCAAATTGGTTAGTTGAAGCTATCTTGGAATGGAGCAAAGCAAAACTGTAGATTGGAGGAATAAGCGGCAAACAAAGTGAGCGATGTTTAGTGCTTGAGCGAAAAATGCCACATCTAGTTCAACTGTCTATACAGAGATCTTTGAGTCGGTGAGGCGTCTATAATGTGGCGACTGTTCTGCATGCGCAAAGCAGTGCATTGCGTCGTTCAGCTTCCAAGCTAATCTTCATTGACCAAGACTGCATATGTAGCTATGTATGTATCAACATGCAGGGAAAGACACTCGAAGTAAGGCAACATATGTAACTCGAATCTCATCGTATCGACTAGCAGTTACTTAACTGCAACAAGAAAATTCGCTGATGTTCTTCAAGATTTGTCAACTAACGAAAATAAATCATGGCAAACGGTTCTAAGCGGGGCCGCGATAGGACTCTGGAGGCCTAAGTCGACTGACAAATTGATCGCACGTAATTGGGCTTTGTGAAGCGGAGAGAAGATACAGAGGGCGATGACACGATAATAGGGTACGACGGGGGGTCAAAGGGCCTGAAAGTAACGTACAAAGATGCCGCAGATATTATATCGAAGTGCTGGGCGACAGAAGCGCTGGAACGATGTGAGGAGAGCCATGATTCAAAATATGCCAGTGGAAATGATATCTTTGAAACCAAGATAGAAAGGCATGTAGAAAGTTGATCAATCGACGCTTGGGAATTGATGCCGTAGGCAGTGGCAAATGTCAATCAACGGGCGCAATGGTGGCGGAAATGATGGACTTGATACTGGGAATAGGCGATATATAAGATATACTATGTAGATGTAGATGTAGATGTAGATGTAGATGAAATAAGCGCAAGATGGCGTCGAGTTGAAATACAAGATGATGGTGAATATCTGTACATTTGCGACCGCATGGAATTTGCAAAGAAATAAATAGGCTTCTTTATATAGAAAGAACGTGATGCATATAAGTTGAGTAATATTTTATAATATCTTGCAAATGCCAAATTAGACACACCATTAAACCATCAAGGTGGCGTGGCGCTGGCATTAGGCTGTTTTATGCGATTTTATATTTTATAGCGCTTGCGTACACTAAAAACCGGGTTTGTCTACAACTATTTATTGAAATTCCCGAGCGACCCTTATTTTGCTACACAAAGACGGCAAGTTCCAGATGGAAAGAACCCTTAAATACCCTCCTCACACTGTATCAACTATGAAAATATTCGAGCCTACTTACTTGTCACCAACGTTTAGATGATACTACAATATTAAAGGTATGTACTCAAATTGCATCATACATCGTTTAACAACAGCAATGCCCAAGTTGTAAGTTGCCAGTTGTAATATGGCAAGCTAATATAAATTGAGATTGGCTTATCTTTTATTTTATTTTTGGCTCCGTAACGTATGTAAAATGGCCTCAACAATAAGAAGTTGGCTCGTAGCACATTGTGTGCTTTGTCTTCGGTCTATCACATTTTTCAAATACATAAATATATGATATATGCTGGTGAATGGCTGTGAGCTTCGTGGTCCGGATGAGGCTGGCTATAAGCCTAGTAGTGTCGAATTATAGAGTAGCAATTATACACAGCCAAAGGAACAATGCAAGCTGAAACCTTTGCAGGCTTAACTATGAAGATTCACAAGAAGTTCTTATATGTACGATAGGCCCAGCATTTCGTGACCCTATATACATATGCATTTAACTCTTTAACACCTATGATAATAAGACAACAAGCGAATATGCAAGAAACTGGGTACCGCAACCTGATTATACTTCTTGTTTAACAATTTCTACTCGACTCCTTATTAATTACAAGAATATATTGGCCAATTCGTCTCTGAAAGGGCTGTACTAATCATCCTTTCCGGAGTCCTCTGAAAGTGCAGTTTTATTGATCACCACCCACCTCTTCTTCATGTTGTACAATCTTCTGACATTGTAATTTTATGTTACCATTCATCTCTTCATCCGAAGTCAACCACTTCATAATATCTCATTATTCTACTGTTCTCAGCACATGTCTTTGTCAAGTCAAGGATCTCGTGATGCCTAGAAAGAAATTCTGCTTGAAATGTTCCCAATGGCTCCTAGGAATAGTTGTGTTTCCAAGAGCTTGGGCAAATCTAGAGAATAACATCCTCTCATACTTTGAGCGGAATCTAGGAGGCGCCATTGATTACCACCGATCCATCATATCTAAGTGTGCTGCCTGCGAAATATTAGTTGCAAGTATCAATGTCAAGCAGAGATACAAAATTCTCAGATACCAATTCTGTGGTGCAACCCCAGAACCACAAAAGATCACCGACCTACTCGACACAGCTTCAAAGCAAACCAAAAGCAACAGAATAAAGCGGCAATCTGAAGTCTATTTGAGTGCTAGTGGAGAAAGGGATCTCATTAGCTTTACTGCAATATACGAAAAGTATGAGAATCGCTGGAGTGTCGTCGATATCGAAAAGTCGTCACGAGTCTCTCCACGTTTTGAAGTTGGCATGATTCAAAACTGGATAGAGGCATGTGACAAGAGAGAGCATTATTTTGAACCATATGAGACTACAGGTAGGTTTAAGTCTTACTGGGTGGGCTATAATAATTTGCGATGCAAAGTTAACTAACATTCAGGCTAGCTATTCATGACCTTCCTCCAGAATTTCGGTTGATCGATATCCACAAGATGTGTTTAGTCAAGCCTAGACTCCAAGATTCTCTAAAGTATGTTACCGTGAGCTACACATGGGAAACTCGGCTGGATGGTAAGGAGATCCTCCAGTTGACATCCAAGTCACTTTTGTGGTTTCATCGTGAAGGATTCTTCATGGACAATACTCAAGTTCCTAATTTATTATCTGAGTGTCTGGCACTTTGTACAGAACTTGGCTTCTCTTATCTCTGGATTGACCGATATTGCATTCTTCAGGATGAAAGTGAACATTCCCAGGAAGATCGCCATGCCCAAATCTGTGCCATGGACAAAATCTACCAGGCTGCTCATCTCACCTTGATTTGCGCCCCTGATGAAAAAGACATTGACTTCCTACCGGGCTATCAGACCGACCGTGAGCCGATATACCTTGAACAGTTCCGTGACGTTTATAAGTCTTCAGAGGTTGGCCAGGACTACCAGAAAAGCCACTGGAACACCCGTGGATGGACATTTCAAGAAGATATACTTTCTCGACGAAAGCTGTACATCACTGATAGATCTGTTGAATTTCATTGTAAATGTGGTGTCAATTCGGAGTCTTTGATATGGGATCGAGGCCAGCCTTGCTATCTAAAGCCATCATGCCCACACAATTCAGTTTTAGCACAGTACAACCATTCTGGGTTTATACCGGCCAAGCAATATCTTCTTGAAGGACAAGCGTTGAAGTCTTGGTTTTCATATTTGGTAGTAGAAAATGAAACCTTTGAGAGGTTTCACTGGCTTATTTGGTTTCTTAGGGAGATCGAAGAGGTTTCCCTACACGAGCACCGTGGAGTCAAAGCCATTGATCTGTGTCTCCAAGGGCCTACAAACTTGGATGATATCTCCTCCATCATGACTTCCCTGGTTTTTTCATTCACATGTCTTTCTTCTTCTGTCAAACTCAGTAACTTTGTTGCTGAAGTTATCTCTTATGGCTGTATTGTATCGCCGCTATCTGAGGACGTTCTTGATGAAATCCTTGCAGTGCTTATGAAGATCAAAGAAATGATTCGAGCTGTGGTGAAGTTGGATGATGCCCATCGGAAACTACACGACTATTATTACTTGGAAATGTCATCGAAGAAGGATGATATAAGTGACATCGTGCAAGAAGCATGCGCCATAATCAGCCAATTCTGCCCATTGATCGAAACCATCGATTTACAGCATCAGCTTGCTATTTCTATTCCGCTAAGACGACACGATGATATAGTATCATATGAAGATGATGCAACTTTCTATTCTTTCGGTCCTATGTCTACTTTATATGACCAACTTGTTTATCTTCAAACACTACTGTTCTTCAAAAGGTATATCAAGTTGTCTGGTGTTCATATCGGAATGCCCGAATTTAAAAAACAGCACTCCAATATGAAAAATGCCTACATTTCTCGACTAAAGGACTACATCGAATCCTTGAACGATCAAGACAGTCTTCACCTCGATCTATTCGTTTCTTTGGATCCAAGTTCCAACTTGGAATTCATTTCCTTTCGGCATGCCTTGGATGGGTTTGATTGGCAACGATTATCAGTCGCTATTGCAAAGATCTTTTTGTCGGGTGATTTCTGTGATCAACGTCAAGTTTTGACAATGCACAAATATTTGTGGTTTGGAAATTATGGCATATTCTTCCCTCATGCTTGGTTCAGCCTCAACCACATATACTACGACTTGCTTGACGTAATACTCGACATAGGCATATCTGTACAACATCACGGCCACGACACCCTTGATCAGCAAAGGCTGCAATATTTCAAGGACGATATCGCCAACTATTCTTCTATAATCTCTTTCTATCACAAAATAACCGAAATCGACACCCACGACACTGATACATCAACCGCACAAGAATTTATTCGAGCTGTTACAAAAGTTGAAAGTATAGACACGGAGAAACAAGCCGATTCTAATCTGTGGGACGAGTTCTGTGACCATCTTCATAGATATATTAATCGAAAGCTATCCCGACCTACGGATGTTTTGAACGCATTTCAAGGTGTTGCGTCAAAGCTAGAACGTAAATGGAATATTCCTTTTGCATCCGGCATCCCTTTGAAATACATGTTACGGAGCTTGAGTAGTGAAGCAATTTCTGATTGTCAAAAAAATGAAACAGCTCCATCATGGTCTTGGGCATATCATGTTAAGACCGTCAACATCAATTTTCCTGCTAATAATTATACGACATTCATCTCGCAAATTCATCACATCAACCAGGAAGGAGACATTCGAACGTCATTGACGAAATCCGATGTCAACTTGATTATATCTCCTAAAGCCGAAATCATCATGGAAGAGACCAGGATCAGAGCTTTACTTCAAAGAAACGACATAATCGAAACATTACGCAACAAGCCCAATCCAATTCCAAACTCCCTGATTCTGACTAGTTTTGTCCTTCCAATTTCTTTCAAGGAAGATCGTGATGGCAAAACTAGAATCTACGAAAGTCCGAGTGACAATAATGATTTTCGTAGTGACTTGGAAGTTCACTATCGCCAGTCATCTATCAATATCAATGTAACACAAAAACAAGAGTTTATACTGTTGTCTTTGTGCCATGGAAATATTAAGAGTCATGATTATAGCATGACATGCTTGCTACTAAGGCTAGCTATGAAGTCTACTAAAATCCTTCGGATTCCAGTTTACATCATAGAAAAAGTGATATCTATTACTCAACACATAGATAACAGTCGTGTTCAAACATGTATCATAGTATAGTAGATATTATAAAACAGTCTCAATCACACTTCTAGAAAACAAACAATGAGCTCATGATATTCACAAGTGTAAACTCCAATGGAGAAAAAAGCCAAGTTGTTATAGCTGTTATTTTAATATGAAACTAGTTTGTCGTTGTGTGCTTTGATGTCTGATAGTTATTCTGTGCAGACACTAGGGTTAGGGTTTAAAATCGACCTTTATAAGCCCTAATCACAACCCAAATTCCTGCGAATCTGCCATGCGCAGTGGTTAACCACTGTCGAACTCACCATGGTGTAGTTGGTTATCACGTTCGACTGTAACTTGCAAGAATTGCCATCGAAAGGTCACCGATTCGATTTCGGTTGGTGAGAGCATACAATCTTTTTTGCTTTGTTTTTGGTATATTTTGATTAGTTAGGCTGTAATTCCATCATACAATATCCGTTAGCTGTACCGATAAATTAGACAATTTGAACTTTAACGTTGTTCAATTCATTTTTTTGTTTTTGGCCATGACATGGCCAAAAATTAGCTTGGTTGATTAACCCTAGATATTTCTTGGTGAACCCTAAAGCGCATTTCTCTTCCCATAATCCTTCCTTATCTTATCAGGGTCCCGCCAAAAAAAATTGTGAAGAATGGTTAGTTCGTTTCTGTAAGCGCTGACACTGCAAGAAAGAGCGCGATGATATATGGCAGCTGCATCTACAACATTCAACCCAATATCTCAGCACCAAAACCAGGAAAATTTCTCTCTTCATACAAATCTATTTTGTGAACAGTGTAACTCCGGTTCTATATATCCCTCTCTTATATCACACTATATACCGTCACAATGGCTCGCCAGAGATCCAAGAAGAGAACCCACGTCAAGCCGGAGCTTGCCTTTTCGAAGGACAACAAGCCCTCCGAGGGCGCCAACATCAAGACTCCGAAGAACATGGTTATTCGCATTGGTGCTAGTGAAGTTGGTTCTAGTATCGGCCAGCTGGTCACTGATGTCAGACGGGTCATGGAGCCGAACACCGCCAGCCGCCTGAAAGAGCGACGTGCCAACCGTCTTCGTGACTATCTGACCATGTGCGGTCCTCTAGGCGTTACTCACATGATGCTCTTCTCTCGTAGTGATGCCGGAAATACTAACATGCGCATCTGCGTCACCCCACGTGGTCCGACGCTCAACTTCAGAGTTGAGAGATACTCTCTAGCAAAGGATGTGCAGAAATCTCAAAGACATCCCCTTGGAGGCGGCAGTGAATACAGCGCACCTCCTTTGGTAAGTAATTATCTATTCTTATTACATTCTACCCAATCTCTTCTATGTACGAACTACGTCTAATTGTATATATAGCTGGTTATGAACAACTTCTCGACTGCCAAAGACCACGAGCAAAAGATCCCCAAGCACCTCGAATCCTTGACAACGACAGTGTTCCAATCGCTATTCCCTCCTATAAATCCTCAGACAACTCCCCTCAAGACTATCCGCCGTGTGCTTCTGCTCAACCGCGAATCCTCCTCCGAGGACGACGACGCATTCACTCTGAACTTCCGCCACTACGCCATCGTTACCAAGGCCGCTGGTCTCTCACGGCCACTACGCCGCTTGCGCCGTGCCGAGAAGATCCTATCACAAAAGAACCGCAAGGGCGGTCTGCCCAACCTAGGAAAGCTCGATGACATCGCAGATTTCATGATTGGTGGTGAAAACGGCGAGGGCTATGTTTCCGATTACACCTCTGGTAGTGAAGTCGAGACCGACGCCGAAGTGGAGGTTCTAGATAATGCGCCCCGCAAGATCTCCCTGCGCGCGAGACGAGCAGCTGCTGACAATGACGAAGAAGATGAGGTCACCGAGGAGCATGTGGAGAGGCGTGCTGTGAAACTTGTTGAGCTGGGCCCCCGCCTACGTCTCCGCCTCACCAAGGTCGAAGATGGCGTGTGCAACGGCAAGATCTTGTGGCACGAGTACATTGAAAAGAGCAAGACTGATGTCGAAGCCATGGACGCCAAGTGGGATAAGAAGCGTGCGGCCAAGGAAGAACGCAAGAAGCTCCAGCGTGAGAACTCGAGAAGAAGAGAAAGAACAAGAAGGAGAAGAAGGATACTGGTAACGATAACGCCGAAGAGAGTGAAGATGATGACGAGATCAACTACTCCGACATGGACCTTGATGAGTACGAAAAGTTCAAGAACGGCGAAGCTGACGAGGAAGAAAACGAGGAGTGGGAGGATGAAGAGTAGGGCATGGATCAATGACGCAAAAACAAAATCATACATTCAGGGTTAGTTGGGTTATACGACCCGCTTGGCTAATCCGATATATTGCTTGTCTTCTTTGGCCAGTTCTAGGATCTGTTGTTTTGGGTTTTCTGTCTTGATATTTTGGTTCGCTATCATTCTCTTTGTTACATATCATTATGTTGTATCATGGCGTTTCTTTTTTGGTTTTTTTTTTTTCGTTTCTATCTAAAGTGAAGAAATATAATCTGTTTGAGTACCTCAACTTGATCGACTCTTTCATCTACAAGTTGTTACTACGTGTGATTCGACATTCCGATTAGAATGTGACGTTGTTTAATCTTCGATTTAGATTAATGCAACGGCCCGCTACCGGCTACATATTTGCAAGTCTGCTATTCATTCCCCACGTTGCGTCCCTGAATCGACGATTTATATTAGCTTCTTACCATAATATCTTGTGGGGCATGTTGTCCGTTTCAGCTGGTACAGAATCTTCGGGAGTAGCTAATGATGATTTCACTATACTATGTTAGTTGAAATATATTACTAACCTCAACATACCGATGGTGAGATTTCTGATTTAGACCATGATACTTCCAGATTCTCCCTATCCGGCCGGTATTCCACTCGGTGCTATCAATGTATATTGCTTGGGATCATAACTATACTAGGTCACACCGATATCAGTTATGTCTTAAGATCCGTAACACACTATTATGGCTTCCGTTGCTAGGGCTGTCGTGGAACAAATGCCATGTGTTGCAATGAAGACTTGTGTTGAACTAAGATCTACGAAATAATAACTTTGCTATCTATAGATGTAACATAGTTAGAGGCTATTTGAATAACGTCTCAGCAACAAATCATGCCTTCTTCATCAATTATATATAAAAGCAAGATGGTCCACGTCCTTGAGACGAGGTAAAATTATTCGACAGGCTCACATCAGTCACCAGTTCCTCTATATATTATCATCTACTCTATATATTATCATCTACTCTATATATTTACTATTTTCAAGCAGAAGTTATCACCTTTCAACATTCAACATTCAACATGAAAACCACAACTATCGTCTCTTTCTTCGCCGGTATTGCTCTGGGTGCCCCGACCTTGCCTACTGAGCATACTTCTTCTCTAGCTGTTCGTGGTGCCATGGAGAGCAGAACTATCGAGACTACTACGAATGGCAACTTTGAGCCTAACAACCTTTCGGTCCCCAATGGGACTCAACTGATCTTCAAGCTCCTAAACCCTGGCGACTGGATAGTCCGTGGCAAGTCGTTCGATGAGCCATGCCAGCCGATGGATGCTGCTGCTGGAGGCTTCTCGTCGGGCCCGATCAACAACACTACGAACATCGCCTTCGTTGTTGAGTACAATTCTAGTACTCGCACTCCCATCTACTTTTACAATGCCAAAAACAACCAGTGCAAGCAGTACGAGGCTGTTGGTGTTGTCAATCCTCATGATTATAACTCTGACGGCATCATGAAACTAAAGGAAAAGGCTAGCCAGGGAGCCAACACCACGCAGCCCACCCCCCAGCCGTATGGCCAGTATTCTTTCATGCAGACGTAGGCCATGATCATCAGGATGATATCATGTGGGTATTCTCGAGGTATTTTTCATTGTTATTGCTTATGACAAACAACTTGGATATGTTTATATTCACTATATAGGCAGTTTGTGAATAACCCCACATTACCGTAACTCAATTATAATTTGGTATAACTAAGTAAATCTAGATATGGTTTTGATAGACAGGAACTAAGTAAAGGTAGTAGAAGTGTTGATTGTGATAAGCCGCTTTCGTGAATTAATGTCTTTTAAACACCATTTCTCACATCATTTTGAGGTGAGATCCTATGTCTCGCTGCACCCAAGGTGATTTGTGGAAAGTCTTACAACTATCAATATAACAATATAGTAAATATAACGAAGTCATAGTTATCTCGTAGGGCATGTGTTACCGTTAACCCTAATCGCAACCAAGATATCAAATAGGGTTCGCTATCGTAGCCGCCTGTCACTCAAGGCTAGGGCCCACTGAAGCCATCCAAGTTGCAGCAAAATAGCGTAGCGACGTCACCACTGCATTGATATTGCATAGCAGGATTCACGAACTGGCAGCCCAAACGAGCCTTGGATTCAGAAGGGCGTCTCGGCGGACTTTGGCGCACTATAGCACTGTAACAGGCCCTGAAAAAGAGGCTATTCCAGCGCACTATAGACTCTGGCAGATAAGCTCTATCTGACGACTCCAGCCCAATGGATCGCCTTGTTTTCTTTTTTGCTGAGGTCTTATCCATCTTGAATTTATTATTGACGGATCGACTGCGTGCTTATATCTGAAGAAGAAGCGACCAATTCTTTTGTCTTCTATCTCGATTAAATCTTTTTGCTTCACGATATCTTTTCTCGTTGTTTATAGTGAGCCCCTCACACGTTTCTGCAGATATTCAAGCTAGACCGCTGCTCCTCGACAAGTACTCCCTGCCGAATTTCCTAGCGCCTGACGATCGATCGACTTGCATGTCTGCTTTGCTTTTATCATTCATTTGACAACTGCCCGCCTCCACCGCAGAAAAAGCTCCCTGCTTTCCATCCATCTTTCTCTGCGAGTCTCTCTCGACCCTAGGCCAGCCATCCCGAACACTCTCCTCCGCACAGCCTGCCTTGGCTGCTGTTATTGCTGCCTACTATTACTTTGACTAGCTAGTTCTGCGCCCCGCCACCTTCTAGCCATTAGTTGGAAGCTTCCCTGTAACACCTGAGCTTGTGGCAACAGCAACGACAGCAACGAAGCCCGCCATCGAACACAATATACACATACACATTAGTCTATCTACTAGTCACCATGTCGTACTTCTTCCAGACCCCCCTCGACATCGATGTCGTCCTCGAGGATGCCGACAGTCGCCAGATGGTCGATGCGCGCCTCGACAAGAACCGGCGCGAAAAGGCGCCGTTATATATGGACGGCGAGGGAGTCAAGGGCTCCGTGACTGTCCGACCAAAGGACGGCAAGCGTCTAGAGCACACCGGCATCAAGGTGCAGTTTATCGGCACTATTGGTGTGTGATACCTCTGATTCCGTGTATCTGTATAAACCCACAAAAACAACATGAATGCTAATCACCACATCCGTCTCTCCTCAGAAATGTTTTTCGATCGTGGCAACCATTACGAGTTCCTTTCGCTAGTCCAAGAACTAGCGGCTCCGGGTGAGCTACAGCACCCTCAGACCTTCGACTTCAACTTCCGTAACGTCGAAAAACAGTACGAGTCGTACAACGGAATCAACGTCAAGCTGCGCTACTTTGTCCGCGTCACTGTTTCGCGGCGCATGGCCGATGTTATCCGCGAGAAGGATATCTGGGTGTACTCATACAGTATTCCTCCAGAGATCAACTCTAGCATCAAGATGGACGTCGGTATCGAGGATTGCTTGCACATCGAATTTGAATACTCAAAGAGCAAATACCACCTCAAGGACGTTATTGTCGGTCGTATCTACTTCCTTCTAGTTCGTCTCAAGATTAAACATATGGAGCTATCTATCATCCGCCGTGAGACCACTGGCGCAGCACCAAACCAGTACAACGAGAGCGAGACTCTAGTGCGCTTCGAGGTATGAACTGACCAGCTTGGCTCGAGTATATCAAGATCTAGGTCACTAACAGACACCCCACAGATCATGGACGGCTCGCCCTCTCGTGGCGAGACTATTCCCATCCGCCTATTCCTCGGTGGTTTCGACTTGACCCCTACGTTCCGCGACGTCAACAAGAAGTTCTCTACCCGCTACTATCTCAGTCTAGTGCTGATCGACGAGGATGCTCGCCGTTACTTCAAGCAGAGCGAGATCATTCTGTACCGCCAGGCCCCCGAAAACGTCGTTCCCAACACCATCCAGGCCCCTCCACAACCTACAGAACAGCGCCAGGCTGCGTTGGCAGCAGCTGCTGCTCAGGGCTAAAAAGTGCGTCAAGGTAATTTAGAGAGAGTGAAAGTCGCTCCTCGGTTGTGGAAAGTATGAAATCAAAAACAAGAAGAAAACAAAAAATCACACACCGAGATCTGCGGCGGATGAGAGTTCTTAACGATACCAACCATTGCTATTCTATGTCTTTGCTCTGTTGTTTATATTCGTTTATATTCCTGTTTTTTTGCTTTGCTTTGTTTTGTTTTATATTTTTCGTTTACAGTTTTAGTTTTATTCTTTTTTTTTATGATGCACAAATAATGAGCAATGAGAACGCGAGATGTTGGGGATTTGCCTGATAGCCAATATGATTTTTCAAGTTTTCTTTCATGTCTTCATAAAATCTATATTTCTTTCTTTTCTTGTGACTCTACGATTTAATACATGCACAATTATTACATTTATTCAAGATTCATCCAAAGATATTTTTGAAGACAAAAAAAAGAACACAAAATGTTAATATTTCCTATTGCATATCCGTCAAAACTCCAAGTTAATAAACCAAAGTGAATAAAAAATCAAAAAAAAGAAAGCGTCTTTCCTGCTTTATTCCTCTTATCCTTCACAAAACATTCAAGAGAATATTTTAGTGGTTAAGTCTATCTATTATCAACAACCCCCTGTTGCCTTGTTTACAGTTCCATTACATCACAATCTTCAAAGCCGAAATCATTGTTCTGGATAGCCGAGATCCGGTCTAATTCTGCTTGATATTGCTTACGCACATCCGCCAGAGTTACGACCTTGCGCTTAGGATCGCCCATGTTGACGGCCGTACGACCATCTAGTGACGCTGGCAGCTCTTCAGAGAAGATCCACGCCTGCTTGGGGTCTACACAGCTCAGGGCATTGATGAGGAGGAGGTACTGCCGCGTTACTGGCGTATCGGCCGTATCTTCACCTAATAGATGATCGCCCTCGCCGCTGAGCTGGAGTTTGTGGATGCGATCTAGGAGAACGGAGGCCGCGCCACGGTAGTCCTGGTGATGAATACGCCAAGCATACAGGACTTGATGGTAAGCAGGACCGGTTAAGACGTCGAGTGTGTTACGGCACTTGGCGGAGAGAACGTCGTCTACTGTGGCCGTTAGACCAGGGAAAGGGAGCGATACTAGCTTGGCGCTGTGAGATGTTTCACTCATACGCTCGACTAGACGAGATAAGCATGCGTGCTGAATCGATGGGTTGGCCTCGCTAAGGGCAACAAGAGCCGAATGCGACACGTCGAATCGCGAAAGCACGAGCGAGGCGTTGAATTGCCGTAAGAGCATATCACTACGAAGCATCATGTTGTTGGGGGTAGTGGCAAATGTAAAAGAGAGTGCAAGCTGTGCGAACTCGAGGACGTAGCTGTAGGCCTTATGTCTTTCGAAGATGGCCACAATGTGGTTGTAGTACTTGGCCATTCCATGACCAAGATGGGAGGCGTCTGTATCAGTCAAGAGAGACGAGTTCAGCTTGACAAGCTCGGCATCCTCAGCACCTAGAAGTTATGTTCGTTAGTATAAGGTTGACTTGGTGATCCAGGAAATATCGTGACTTACTCATGCCGACAGCAGCCTGGCGGAAGAGGCGAGCCGCAGTTGCGAAATCCTTGATGGCCAGATACGTGCGGCCGAGAACGTACACTGAAAATGGCTCACGGTCGCTAAAAGATGCTAAATCTAGAGCCATGTCCGGTCTGTCGTCTTTGATGAGGTGCATTTGAATCAGCGGAACGGAGATAGTGATGGTGCTATCGGGAGCACAAAGAGCACCTGACATCTCCGTAAGACTTAGGCCTAAAGGCTCCCGGTTCAGCGTCGCAACACCCAGATCCCGAGCCAGGTAGGCTTCTAGAGTAGTGACTAGTTGTGAGCCCTCTCCGGACTGGCGAGAATCTGACTCGCTCCGGTCGGAATTGCTGACAGGGATGTTGGTTTCTGTTTGCGTAAGCCATCTTAATAGGGCAAGACGGCGGAGGATATCGATGGTCTTCGAGTAGACCGAGCCCACAGCGACCGACTGGTGAAGGGCGTCTTGTTCATTTTCCCACTCAAACTCCATGTGAACCAGCAGGATTAATTGTGTGAAGAAGATCATCCAGAACATTTCGATATTATCTTGCACAATGTTGATCATGAGTTTGCGGCCAATGGCAGTCAGCGGGAAGCGCATTGGTGGGCTGTGTGCTTGGAGGCCATAATATGGGTGAATATGTTGCTGTACGCTTCGGTAGTGACGCCCTGGAAGTTCTTACCCAGCTTTTCAACTACCGTTGCGCAGTCATCATCTGATATGCCACGCCAAAACTCGGATTTATTATAGAAGAGCTGTATCCGGTCAGTTTCACTCTTGGTGATCTCCTCGTGTAGCTCCATACGCAACACTGAATTGCAGGTTTGGAGGACGCCGTCGGGGAAACTGCCCACAAAGTCCATAGCTGTGCCAAGAAGTGTCATGACCTGATTCTCTTCCGCCGTTAAGGAAGCAATAGACCCGTTCCAATACATCCGTTCGAAATCATTGCATTCCCGTACCGCTGACACATAGTCCGCACAGACAATCCAGGCCATATCACACTGAGCATCATAGATAAGCGACAGTGCATCGCCACGTTGCTTATCCAGTTCGGTGACAAGTCTGTAGAAGCGCTTCCAATGAGTATCAGTAACTGATCTGAACTGTTCGTAGTCCATGCCGCCCGAGGAACTGCGTTCTAGGGTAGCGGTAGAGCTGACAACAGCGGCAATACTCTCTGCCAGATTTCTAGTCTTTTGTTGATCTAAGCCCGTTCCGATGCTACGCTCGTAGATAGCTAGCGCAGTTTCTAGTGTGGCCTTTGTGAAACGTCCAGGACGCATCAAAAGCTGAAGCCAGCCTTCAGTGGGATCCGAAGGGTCGCAGGGTCCCGAACGTGGGGCAGATGTTGGGAGGGCACTGTTGCGGACTAGCTCCCAATTAGTCCATGTCGGTGGGATGTCCGAAACCTGTGATGACCGGCGCATGACCCGATAGGTAGTGTTATTCTTCCACAGAACCCACATATCTAGGGCGTCAGACTCCTGCAAGCCAATAGCGAAATCAGCCATCGTCCAGCTGTCTGATGCCGACGGGGAGATAGCCTCAAAGACAGACTCTGGGAAAACGGGCTTCATGATAACAGAGCCATTTTCAAGCACAGTCACCTTCCAAAAGTTGAACACGCCAGCGGCCTTGGGAGAGTATACGGTGATGATACCACGGCCATCGCCCAGATTTAAGACCCGTACAAGATTGGTGTGTGTGGGGTCGATTGTCCATCTCTTCTGCTCTATCGACTCATGCTCTTCGTTGAGTAGATCTACGGTCTGTAGGATAGCGCCGGTGTCGGGATTCCAAGCTCGGAGTCGATGGTCTAGAGAAACAGTAAATAGATACTCTTGATTGGTGTCGAGCGTCGAGGATTGGGCGTCTATCACAGTGCTGTAGTCTAGGCTCCATTTGCCAAACTTGACAGAGTTTGTTCTGCTAAAGAAGCTGCGTACGCCGTAGTTCCAGTTCTGCGCGTTGGTCATAGATTCGGTCCAACATGGTTGCTCTAAAGGGTCGTCCGGTTAGTACTATTTACATATATGTCTCACTAGAACAGTTTTCACGTATTTCTTACCATGTCCCTTGTTTCTGTCTAGACGAAGAATGCCACCGTCGTGTAGCGCAATTAGAATCTGGTCAGCGCTGCCCGCACTGAGGCGATGCGCCAGTTTGCCAGACAAGCCAGTCGGAGTGTACGATTTGCACAGGTCGGCAATGGCTGGCTCCAGAGACGACCTTCTTCTGAAGATATCGGGTCTGAGAGAGAATGTATGCACGCAGTTCGCGGTGTCGACTACAAAGACGGAAAGCGCATCCAGATCGAGCGGATCGGCGAGTGCCACACAGTTGGGCGCAATAGGCGTGTTGAAGATGAAGTTGATGACTAGAGTGGCGTCTCCCGTTCCGGCAGGCATTGCAATGTCCATTGCACGAAGGCTGAGCACGGTGTTGTTCTCTAGCAGCCGCCAGAGGAAGCCACGAGGTGTGTCATGGTGCTTCCGATAGTAGATGGACGAAGCCTTGGCTAGGCTCTTATGGCTGAAGATCGACTCGGCCTCGGTCTCTCGTGATTCGGTGCTCTTGCGGGAAAACGAGCTGGTGAGGCTGCCTGAAGCGTTGGCAGAGGCGACGCGGATATTGACGACATTGGCGGGTGAGGCAGGCTCGAGATTGAGGCGCGTCTCGACAAAGGCAAACTGAAGATCGCCCGCGTCCATGGTGTCTTCAATGATTTGTTTGTCGGCGGCAATAGGATGACGATCTGGATATGTAGTGTTGATAATTCGGTAGCTTCTTTGCTAGGCCGTAAGGCAAAAGAATATTGCCCTGGAAAAGAGAAAGAAAAAATACAGGGTCGGACACCAAAAGTCTACCGCTATTGAAGAAAAAGTGAGGGTCTGTTTTTTATGTTTTTTTTCCCCAAGTGTTTGGCGATGTTAGGACAAGGCTAAGAAAAGAAGGGCGACGAAAAAAAGAGCCTGGTCCACACTAAACCTAATTAGGAAATCAGCTCTATTATGTACAAGTTCAACTACAGGTAAAAATACAGGCAAAATATGAACCCAGTTGTACACAGCAACGCCTACCACACAGACTTCAATGTATGTATATTTGATGGCTTGCATATTCAGTAGAGGATTATATTGGTGGGAGTAGTCTCAATAATATGATTAAGTTGTGATGTGATGTCAAGCTGGCGCTTTTGCTAGAATACGTGAGATCTTACAGACACCTTCAAATCGCGTTGTCACGTGATGGTGGTATAGTACTTAAAGACACCACCTTTGGAAACGTATTTACTATTTCCATTGCCATTGACGTTATGATATCATTAATGTTATATTTACATGAATCCAGATTGCTCCAATGACAGCGCTGGAAGATTATTATGCAAGAGCACACAGACAGTAAAAACAAAAGGAGCAAATTTTGGCCTCCTCACCCACGCCAACAAACCATCATTCATGAAGCGTTTAGCCCATTCTTCAAATCCCATCACTCTCAGCCGTCTGCTATCTTTAGTCCTTCTCCATATCCTTTGGCGCAGGGTCACCAATACCGTCCTCTCCAATGGCAAATAGACAGTCACTTTCAGGGAGACAAGGAGAATCGTAGATCTTGGCGATACGAGTCTCGCCACGACCCTTCTTCAAGCTGATACGGGTTGTGCTAGCGTGGGCGATAATGTTACCACCGATGGGCTTCTTCGGGTCGGGATTGAACATAGCGCTAGGACCGCCGTCAACCTGTGCAACGACTTGGTTCGTGATGAGAACCGCGATACCGAATTCATCGGCCAGACGCTGCAATGTACGCATGAAACGAGCAAGATGGGTCTGGCGAGACGACAGCTCACCTCTTCCAGCAAAGTCGGTACGGTACAACGATGTAGCACTATCAACAATGAGCAGAGAGAAGCGAGTCTCGCACATCATGGCAGATGCCTGATGGAGGAGTTGAAGCTGATGATCCGAGTTGTACGCACGTGCGTAGGCAACATTATCCAGTACTTCTTCGCCCGAAAGACCGTACCGGTTGGCAACGGCAAGCAAACGAACGGGACGGAACGTGCCCTCCGTATCAATGTACATACACTTACCTTCACCACCGCCCATGTCAAATGGGAGTTGGCACGTGACTGCCAGGGTGTGACACAGTTGACTTTTTCCCGTACGGAACTCTCCAAAAAGCTCGGTCACGGAGCCAGTTTCGATACCGCCAGCTAGCATAGTATCGAGGTTCTTGGATCCAGTTGTTATAGAGATAAGTTCGCTGCGACGCTGATGCATTTCTGTGGCGGTAGTGAAGCCCATAGGAACGAGCTTTGATGCTATGACACAATTAGTCAGAGTTCAAAGAGCGATGATTGATATATGGATGGACAAGGCATACCTTCTGCTAAGATTTTAGCAGCCTTTTGCTCCGAAATTCCCTTGATTTGCTCCAGCATACGGCGCGGTGTGTATGCTACTGATTCCACCGTGTTATAGCCTCCATCGACGACAAGCTGGATGTCACGCTTGGTGAGACCGGCGATACCCTGTTATGAGTTAGAAACAACGGTACACTGATAATCCATCGATTGGCATCTGAACTGACCTCGAGGGCGGACAAGGGCGTCGGGGCACCGGGACCCGTCATGCTCATCTCTTCGCCATTGGCCGCTTCATCATATTCTTGGCTCATGATGTCCCTGGAAAAGGTTGCTCGATATAGACACTGGCAAATATCCGGATTTCTTTTCTTTTTTATTGTTGATGTAGGTGGGAAAGTCGATATATCTTTTTTGTGCGTAAATCCCCACAAACCTATCCGATTTTTCTACTGCTATTACCTCTATTATAACTTCTCCGTTGTATAGAGTTGGGCCGGAGTTCAAGATTAGGGGAGGAAGGCGCGTTGAGATAAGCGCGTGGGGTTCTAGGCAGAAACGCCGAGTCACGTGTTCAGTTCACATATGCATATATATCTATTACCTTAACCCTATTGGTTGACGTAATTATAACAATGACAAGGGTTCTCTAAGAAATATACATTTTTTTATTCATTAAATGTGTATCTTAATCACGGTAAATTGTGTTTTTATCACGATTAGTAATTTAAATGGTACATGACATGTTAAAAGATGAGAAAATATTTATTAGAGTAATCTATTTGACACAAAAACAGAATGAAAGCAAACAAAACTTAAAACTTTGTATCCCAATGAAAAACATAATCATACAATCACTGCTCATGTCAAACCCCAAGAGGATATGCTTAAAAGACAACGATCTTGCGAGTCTCAGGGCGAGCCTTGGGAACGACAACAGTAAGGATACCGTTCTCGAGAGAGGCATGGACCTGGTCCTGGCGGACTAGACGAGGGAAAGAGAATGTGCGCAAAAACTCGCCGATGCTGCGTTCCTGAACCCAGTACTTGGCAGTGTCCTTGGGCTTGTTAGAAGTTGAATGTTGCTTCTTATCTACAGTGGCGGTCTGAGTTTCTGACTTCTCGACGTGAGGAGAAGCCTCTGAGTGTGCAGTGTGAGAGGGAGTGTTTGAGTGGCCGCTGCTTGACATGGAGGTTACTGAGAAACGGTCATCCTCGTCAGCGATGTCTTCCACAGTCGTCTTGTGGAACTTGGGAGTGTGAGAAGCAGAAGCCTCTGTAGCGTTAGCATCAACAGTAGGCTGTGATTCAGTAGATGCATCCTCGGCCTTCTCGGTAGACTCGATAGTCTTGGCCTGGTCTTGAGGCTTGGACTCGATAGTGGGCTGGTTGGTGACCGAGTAGTTGCGCTCGACCCGTCCACGGACGAGCATAGTCTGTGCGTCAGTGAACTCGATGGAAACATCCTTCTTGTTTAGACCGGCAAGCTCGCCGTGGAGCTCGTAGGCGTCTTCAGTCTCGCGGACATCGAAGTTAGGCTGGAAGGTGTGCAGAGCGCGACGGAGACTGCGCGGGTTGTTGAAGCCGCAGGCAGCCATGGGAGTCAGACCAGAGGGGTTCTTAGACTGCTGGAAGGCGGAACCGTCAAGTTCGCTAAAGAGATTGAAGATGGGAGCGAAGCCCTCAGAAGCAATGTGGGGAGTGAAGAAAGCCATTATAAAGATTGTTTCAGAGTAAAGTAAAAAGTTATGAGTAGAGTGAATGTTCAGAAGATAGAACGTTGGTGAAGAGAGTTGTAGATGTGAGTTGAGTTAAGAGACGTTGAAGATTGTTGTATTGGTTGATGATGGAAGAAAAATAAAAAGATGAACTATTTGGAAGAGAAACTGACTTATTTTATAGACATTCATGGTGGAAATCTAGCATATTCTAGATGTCTCCTGATAGTGTTGTGCTTCATAATCATGAAGGCGAAGTCAAAGATTGGTAATGCGTTGGCCAAGATCTCGAAGATTCCGGGGTGTTCTGGTGACTTACAACGTTATATGATTGCCTAAATAGGCAACATTGGACTCGAAAGTCTGAGAATATTCTACAGGGCTCTGGAATTTTAAAGTAACCCTATCTGTATTTCAACACTAACCCTACACGTTCCACTTTACGAAGCACTTATATGATATCTTATGGCCGTGAACGAGTATGGCTATATCTTTAAATCTGGGAAACATATTCATTACTAATGATTGAATTGTAAAAACGCCATATGAACTCCATGATCCGATAGTATAGATAGAAATAAGTCGTAAAAAATTCTAGAAGCAAAGTCCTACCGCATAGCGCCAAAATCAAGCTTCCGGGCAACTTTGGCACCACGATTTGACTCATCATCTTCGCCTGCAGCACCGGGACGTCTCTTTTGATCTGCAGGTGCGGGTTTAGGCTGAGGAGCCTTACGTGGAAGATCCTGTCTAGGAGTGGGACGGGGTTCGTGTTGCCACCACTCATGCATCAGCATTTCCTTTGCGGTAATTCTCTTCTTGGGATCTAGTGTGAGTGTCTTCATGAGTAGGTCGACGCCAGCGCCTCCAACAGTTCCGAAGCGGCCCTGGAAATACTCGCGAGGTTTAAGCGGGTAGATCTCGGCGGGGATAGCGTGATATTCCTTCTGATGCGAGACTCCCGGCCAGTTTTCCTCAGTAGGGGTGCCGAGTTCACGGCAGATGAGTTCGAGTTGGTTGATATCTGTCTCGCCAGGAAGATATGGCGCACGCAAAATAAGCTCAGCAAACACACAGCCGACACTCCAGACATCAACACCGCCGCTATAGTGTTTGACAGCAAAAAGTAGCTCTGGGGGCCGGTACCAACGAGTGATGACTTGGCACGTCATGTACTGATGCGGATCGGCAAATGAACGTGCTAGACCAAAATCGGCCAGTTTGATCTCGCCGTCAGCGGAGATTAGCAAGTTGTTGGGCTTAATATCGCGATGAAGTACAAAGTTCTCGTGGCAGAACCATACTGCACGGGTGAGCATTCCAATCCAGGCTTTGATATCACCAGCACCGTAGCGTACCGCGTGAGTATCACGGATAAGCATCTCAAGATCACCTAGTGGCAGGAACTCTAGAACAAGATTGAGATTCTGGTCCTTTGACGAGAAGACTGACAGTAGAGAAATGATATTGGGGTGCTTGAGTTCCTGTAGGAACTTGATTTCACGGACGGCATCTGGCGGTAAACCGTCGGTGTATTCTTTCTGAACCTTGATTTTCTTGATAGCCACCCTTTGCGAGGGATCGCTTCTCAAGTGTCCTAGGAACACTACAGCATATGTACCTTCACCTAGCCGCTTTCCCTTGATGTACTTTTTCTTCTCCACCTCGTTCATCTGTTCAGAGAGATCTAGGGTTTGAGGGAGCTTATCAGCCAGCTCTATGACCGTCAGGGGCGCACTAGAGCCGGCCGGCTTCGGTGTCGCATTGGAAGATGATATGCGACCGGGACTTCCAAGGAGTGCACCTTTTAGAGGTGAGCGTAGTGGCGAGCCTAATAACGGCGGCGCTAGGGCTGAAGTTGGCCGTGCAACAAGCGGTGAGCCGGCCATGACGATATATGTGATGAAACACGAGATATTAGAACCAATTGGTTTATGAAGCCAATGGTTGAGTATGAAGATATGACAGTTAAGTTCATCTAAACAAGACGGTGATATTATCTAGCCTTACTACGGAGCCTTGTCTGAGGTGGAAATGCATGTGTGGCGTACTATAAGCCGATTGTGGCGCACAATAGCAAAAAGGTGGCGTAAAGGGTTAATTACTGTATTTTGGAGTAACTATAAGACTATCGTAGAATAATACGTAGGAAGATATATACATACTAGCTTTTTGCTTTGGCGCTTACACTGTAATATCCTTTTCACTAACTATACCAAACAGAGAATTATTGCGTTTATCTAACTGCTATACCAAGTGAGTAGAACAAGCTTATGTTGCCACTGAAAGTAACAGTAGCTCGACACTAATTGTGCGACACCATGATGACAAAGTCTCGAAGATCGTATCAATGATCCGGCGGTCAAGAAATTAGGTCTGAACCAAGTCTGGGTGGGCAGAACGAACAGGATATATGATTCCACGGCACAGCAGACAAACCCAAGTGTCTTGAACACACATGAATATCACAACTCAAATAATGGTTATTTGTCGCCGAACGGCGCTACCGGCTAAGCAAGGGATTTATCTCGCCTGCTTATATATCTGTGTTTAAACGTTTCAATATAAGTTTCTCTATAACGTCATTGACCCAGTTTCTACCCATACTTATGAGTTCCCTTGTCTACATGATGTTGTTTCATTTTTAGAGATTAGTATGGGCTGTCGAGTTTCTTGTTTGACTCTGTTTTGACATACAGTTTATATCGTATATTCGCTTGTTTTTCTATACATATATATAGCCAATTTGAAGTCATAGGAAGGGAGAGTCGGATAGGTACGAATTCACATGAACTACAAGTTCCGCAGCCAACCAGTATACAAGAACAAGTGTGATATCTGGAAACATTTTCATTTCATTAGCTTGGAATAAAAATGCCCGGAGACCACCGAATATTTATCCAAGAGTACACTATTTAGGCATACTTCCCTGGAAAGATAGGGAACTGTCCGAGTGAGGTGTCTACATGTAGTAAAAGGGAAAATGGGACGCAAATATATACCTTACGGATGTAGATATACATGTATACAATATATAGCGGTGTCAAATAAGCTTCCTGCAAGAAATCGGCAAGTTTCTCTGTTCCAAGTAAAAGATGCACTAGTGTGAGTCTTGAATGATAGGCGATTTCATGTATAGTTTGATTCATACATTGGTTGGTTGGTTTGGTTTCCGATACCGCTAGAGTAAGTACTACAGCATGGCCTATTTAGGGCCCTTATACGTAAAAACACAGTGCTAGAGCTTAACAGCTCCTATTGTGCAATTACAATACAGCATATTCAGCGGGCTGTCAAGTTGGCTATGCTTGCATACGATGCTGCATGATGGTGCTTGGAGCATGGTTGACCAAAGGAAGAGAACTGACAATCAATATAATATATTGACCACAGAAAACTAGCCAAACCACACCGTATGATTCGTATATGAAGGGAGAGGATATCGTAGCTTGATAGCTAGTACCTACACAAAGAAGGAGCGTTTTTAGTATTATGACGAGTGACGTAACTAAACTATTTATCAGGTTAGCATATGGTTTTATCAAGACCGAAAGAACGACAAAGCGACTCGCCGATGTTGCCGATTAGCCAGGCAGAGCTAAGTAATGGTCAAGAGACATTTCGTCTTTCTACCGAAACATCTCCTCTTCTTGAGCGGACCGTCCGAAGAAGCTGGATAGGGCAACTATCCTTGTCCAGCTGGACATCAGGGATTACGGAGAAAAAAAACCCAACGAAAAATTCATGGAATAAAACAAAGACTAAAAAGGCCCCCATCTTTGTACTTAGAACTCTCCACCGTAGCACGACAAAGCACGTTCACAAACATAAGGAGCCAAAGATCAGCAAAGGCCTAGCCAACAGCTCTACAGAAAAAAAAGAACCAGGAAGACTAAGAGATTCCTAGACTAGAAACAGGTGGATAAATTGCCTAATCAGGAAGTCTTGCTTTTGTGGGAAGCCCGAGGGAAGAAGAGGGACCCAACATGAAATTTCTCTGCAAAGACCAAAAGAGAAGAACACCTGTGGCTTTCTTGAGGCTCAGACTAGTCGGACAATAATGCCGAGGGCAAGAAGAATATGAAAGATGCCCACTATAAATCTTCATGGTTTGAAAGACGGGGGCCTCGGCTTATCCTTTCAGTTGTCTTTATTATCATTCTGCCATCACGGGCTTGCCTTCCAGCCTTCTTGACCCTGAGCCTGACTACTGTGGCTTACAGCATGTGATCTTGGTGTTGCTCTCTGTTATTGCTTTCACACGTACATTTACTCGTTTAATGACCTGCAAGAGCTCGAGAACTTTATGACTTCTAACCGATACTGGTACTAGTACTATATTTGTAGCTACATATAGTTGACTAGTTACTTTTCTTTCTCTCTTATTCACTTGCCCTCGTTATCAAGTTGGCGAGCCGAGCTACGCCCAGGAGGTAAACTGCGGGAGAGGATTTGAACCCCTGCTTGCTGTCATGAGCCACGGCTCGGTCTGCAAAACTATGGCAAGAAGGGCCAATAAAACGAGTAACTATCAATACGTGATTTTGGCATCTAGAGTAGAGAGACGAGGCTTCTTCTTCCTTTATCGTCTCTGTCCGCTAAGAAGGCGGTGGATAATAGCGCGTCTCTAGCTGCAATTGCCAAATGCATGCGCCTGCGCAAAGCTACATGGTTCTGTGATATCGGCAAGCATATACATTTGTATTCTGTATTCTGTATTCTGTATGCTGTATGATGTATGCTGTATACCACTGTACAGACACACCTGCCTACATATGCTGCATGTTATGTATGTGCATACATATGTCGTATGACAGTTTGGGAGAGTCGATAGTAAGTATATATCTGTCTTTCTGAGGTAAGCCGATACCAGTTAGTGTGCTGAAAGAAGATGACAGTCTCTCTAGTCCAGATTCCAAATTTCCAGGGCTATGCAGACTTCAATAGCGGATGGGCAGCATCACCACAATATACAGATATGTATCATCATGCACTGCATTTAAATGCTGACTTCCATAAAGGTCGACCGACATCTGCTTATATGTACGTAGACGCATACAGATATGTGTGTTGATTTATAATGAGGCTGTCATACATATGTGTATATACAACATAGAAGCAAATGTTCCGATACTAACGATGTGGTTGACTTGAGCTTATATACAAGTAAGCCTTTTTGCTTCCTTTTTAGCCCTAAATGTTCTGGAAACTGTGAAGAAATGTTTGAGCCCCATGCAAGAGATTATGCACGCCATGGCGAAATGATGCTTTGATACTGATAGAATCGACGGTACGCTAAAGATCAAATGTTTCTTCACTTTCTTAGTCTTGTTTTCTACCTTTATACTTACATGTCTCTTCCAGATTTTCATAGCTAGCCCGGCCTATTCGAGCAATAAATAGCGAATCCGAGTTGCCTTAACCCCCGATTTCATCTCAGCCGATGCCTAACCCCAGTTTGCCCGTGAGACTAGAAAAACATCTAGAATCAGGACATGATCGACCAACGAGGGGAAATATGAACCTGTGTTTTAAGGTTCTGACTAGAGGCGCCCTAATTCTCCATTTCCAAGGTCAAATGACGAAATAAAAACCATCAAGCAGTATTCATTCCAGGCTTTTGGTATTGTGAATTATTTGTCTTCTCTTCTGCTTACTACATACTGACATGCTATGTATCTCCATCATGAATGGCGTATATATCAAAAACAATGTGACGCTACACTTGTTCCAGTAACCCGGAATGAATGGATTGTTATTGCCATGATGCATTAAAATAAAAGTATGTACACCCAGATTGCTAGAATAAGTGTATGAATTCTCTGTACTTCACTTGGACTTGAGTTGTCAAACTCGTACGTGCTTTAAAGTGAGCCTTTTAAATAAAAAACCAATGGGAAAGTCTCAGAATAAAGCTCCTGCTTTAAGCTTCAACCTCTCCGCTGTTATACGGTGAGTTGGAACTCGACACAAAGACGAGTTGCCTTGGTAGATTTTCTCGGCATAAAGAAGCCGGCAAAATAGTGAGCTATATGAAGAAACGAATATGGCACTAGTTTTATTTTAAGCATACAAGACACACGAGTAAGAATAGGCTTTACCTAACAGAAAATCAAGTTAGCCTTGTGCGGGGGAAAAGCCCTGCTTTTCTAGCTGAATACGGCCCTTTCTTGCCTGGTGATGATAATGACAATATTCAAGCATTCAAGAAGAAGAGATAGGCCAAGCAATGTGATTTGATAGCATAATCTCTTAAATTTCACCCGCTAGCTCCAAAGAAAAGAAGTTGCCCTTCCATGCATATGCATAGTTTTTTCTAGCATTGCCAGCTCACTATGGCTGAATAAAGAAAATAAAAAGAAGAAGAAATGTAAGCAGAAAGGGGTGAGATCGACTTCGCATAGTTTTGCACACGTATTTGAATTTTCTAGTCTCACCTTGACATTCCTGATCGTCTATTACAATATAGAAACATAGCTATGGTAGGGAACATTATGGCCTCTGCAGTAAGTTGTCGGACTTCTTGGAAACAATGTTTCATACATTCGCTCATAGCCGAGCCCGTTATTTGAGTATTATTTGAAGCCATGGCCCTTTACAACACAGAAGCCAAGACACCACCTTAGCACTACCAAGACAATAACTGGAGAGGCAAGAAAACAAGAAACAGCAGGAATTCTGCATCGTTTTTTTGCATCATAGCCTCTGTATTTTCCTTTCCTCGTGGCTAGTGAAGCAATGCTGAGAAAGTATTAACAAGGATCGGTTTATTCTATACTTGTGTCAAGACATGGCTTAATATTTCCTTTTGTCTTTATTTGCATCCGTAGCATCTGCTTGGCCGTTAAGTACTGATATATTGGATAATGTAGCAATCTTCTTCTTGTCTGGGTATCTATTTCGAGGGAAATGTTTGATTGTTTGTATTCTATATACGATATTTCTCCCTGTCATACTAGGATAGGTTAGGAATTAGTAAATTATGTAGTAGCTAGACGTCCTTGGGCAACATCATAAAGAGCGGTTGGGTTAGCAGATACTAGAAGGTTGACCGAAAGAAAGAAGAAGACTGTAGCGAAGTCTTTAGATGGCTTAATAGTAAACCTATTACGCAATGCATGTCAAGCTCAATTGACTATTACCAGTCAAGATATAGCTGTGTGATATGTGAAGCACAGATAGACTAACACACGCATAGCCAACACAATCAAAGTTACTTGCATCCATCACTAATAGTACGTATATGTACCTTGCTTTACATGACGAGGGGGAGGGGGGGACAAGTCGATCTACGGTTGCAGCTATAATAACGTACATCGTCTGTTCTAATAGACTTGCGCTATATATAATATCAATGTCTATGCGCGCAGCAAGCATCCATTAATCCTTGATTCTTAGTACTACCTGGTCTTTGCCCGGGGAGGGTTCGCGTACTAAGCTGGACAGGGCTCAGCTTTACTAGGTCACGGACAAGGCACCCATCAAATCCATAACATCCATCCAAATTATATCTGTACATAGCATCTCTTCATCCCCTGCCCAAGCGTTCACGATATTGACGAGCCTGTCCAACTACTACGTACCGAGTGTCTGAGGCTAACTAATCGCTACGGGCTACCGAATAGATAGCATATGAAACTAGGGTTCATCTATCAACTGTTTGGCGGCATATTACACTTCTGGAAACTGAATTATGGAACCGGGTTTCTGCTGCCACCTGAATATCCTACAGCTTGGTCTTGGCGGATAGGCAGGTAGCTTGCTGCTATGAATTGCGGACCATGTTCCATAGTACCTGAGCCTTCATTTACTTTGCCTCGTTTTGCCGGGCGATTGACTGTGTCTTTTCGCCATCTGCCTTCTTTTTAGATTAAGGAATTATACATATCTTGCCCTATTTAAAGCAACCCTTATATAATATTACAAGAAATCTTGTGTTTCTTTCTTGCTTTTGTCATGACCAATAGACAGCTATCAAAAACATGGAAGTTAGGGGATGTTGACATCTTCTGGGTCTAAGTTAGCTAATATATTGTTCATACTATCTACATACATATCTGCTGATATTATACTACATATCTTAGCTACTCGCGACCAGTATTAGTTCATGTTCATTCGTAGGCTCGGCCCTACCAAAGGAGCCCTAAACAGAAACGTCATTGCAGGGAACATCGCCGTCCCGCATGTTGCTAGTTAACTTAAAGCATGCTAAGACCTCCTCTTGTTTCTCTCTCCCCTCTTTCCTCCTGGCCTAGCCTAACTCCTTCTCTATATCTGTATGTCTCCTGCCCCTCTCTTGACCGGCTGTTTTCTACTGACTTGGATATTTGATCTGCCTCTTCACATGCTGCTCTGGCAGTTTCGTAGTGCCATAATAGTGCTATATGTACTATTGAGTGATCATGTCAGAGAGATACAGTGGTAATCTATTACTGTTTGAGTACTTCATAGTAATCATGATAAACAACCCAAATTGAGACAGTGGGTGGCTTGAAACGTTGATGGTTGGCACCCGCCTGCCAATATCAAATATGCCACAGCATTACAAGAGTTATACCAATGAATATATGAGGTTATTAGCCATCATACCTGCGTATCTCTTAATATTCGTAAGCGCTATTTATATACCCGGAGACTTACCGGTTCCAAATGGTCTCTTACCATTGAATCATCTCTGATAATAGTGATGTCGAGCATCACTGGGCTTTGTCTTATTCTTGACTGAATGGGCGTGTAGCAAAAGGGTGTCTTGGATAGTGTCTTTTGAAGTAGCATCTCTCCTAGTTATGCCTGATGATGTGTGGTAGGTTAATACAATAGTAAGCCTGGACCCGAGCTAGACATCAGATTGCTATCTAAGGGAACAAAGAGCATTCTTTCATGCGAAAAAAGGAAAGGTAAGAGCCCTAAAATAATGGTCTAAGAAAAGATACTGGTATTTAGAAAAGGCAACAATCCTTGGGGTTGATAAATGCCGCTTCATGGTAAATTCCACACAAATCTTCATAGCTCTATAGATCCATAAGATTAATGAATTAAAAAAACAATTATAATTTTTCACATGCCCGTCATCTTTTGCCCAACAACTATCCCAGGTCTGGTTTGACAAGTTCTATTATCTGCGCGAGCAACACTCGCATATATAAGTACCCTTTCCTTTTTCTCTTTTTCCCATACATCCTCTTTTCGAATCACTACTTATATTACTACTAGTATCATTGCTAGATAAACACAGACAGTCTTATACATCCGTCTTAAAGGAGTCAATCTCCGAAACCCCTCGAATTATACTAATAAATGTTATGTCTAGATTGCAACACTGACTTCCCTCATACATACGCAATTAAGAAATAACTAAACAGAATAGCCACGACTGTTAATAATTTTGTATGCTTGCTGCTGGAAAAGTCGACTAAAGATTCGAAAATAAAGACTAGAGTAGAGGACTTGGTAGAATCCTTCGATTTGTCGTAGTGAAGACAAAACAAATAAAGGCATAAATCGGCCTTATCTCTATCCTTTTATTTTTGCGTAATTGCTTTGTTCACGCGTTTTTACCAGTCTTCTTTCCGTTTGTTTAAAATTCGTCTGAAACTTACCGTCATCGTCGTGGCACCTTCCTTACCTTATCAGATTCATAACGACATCTATTACCTTTTTCTTTTCATTGTTTGCGTCATTTTCCCTCCATCCTTTCTATTTTATCTTTGTTATTTAATTCGACTTCTTTTAACATTGTATTTCTATGTCCGTTGGTTTTCTTAAAACGAACCAGCATTTTTTTTGGCTTTAAGCTTCATTAACATTATCTTCTGCTGTGAACGGCGGCCTCTTTCTCAGCTCCGTTGGACATCTGCATACATTATAAGCTTATAAACTCGCCATCATCCCGCCGGCCTACGTTTTGCCACTTGTGAACTTCTCATTTCCATCAACAAAGCCTTTACTCCTCTAAACTAGAAACACAAAAGCCTGCATAAGCTTCCAATTTACCAATGGCCAGAGGTGGCCGGCTATAGGCTTCTCGTCAATTGCTTTCTAGTGTTCTATTGGCTAGTCCCGTTTGTGCTACTCAGCTCAAATCGTTGGTCATCGGGGCTCATAACGGTCCTGGCCGTTGCTTATACCAAAGGACATCATCTATCGTTGTTTTTTTTTTTTTTTTTTTTGGATGTCTGGACTTGGCTTGAAACATAGCGTCCATAATTTGTTTGCCAGTCTTCCGATATCTGCTACAGAATACGCCCCTAATTCTGATGCCGCTTCTACTACAACCTTTGCGAACCCTACGTCTATTGCAGTTGCGTTTCTTTACATGTTGTGGGACTGTTTTCCGCTTGAGATCATTCAATTTGGGCGGTCAACCCCTTACTCGGTTTGGATTATACGCCTAATTGGTAGCCACTAGTTGTTGGGGGCCTAAGTGTCACTTGGACAATTTGAAACTGTGAGATTCCTTATTCAGCCGCCTTTGTCAAATTTACTGAGAACCATAGCGTGTCTATCATTTATAAAGGTAACTGGTCCCAAAAGGTATATTTGAGGATTCTCTATCTTATAAAACACCTTTTCAATGACACTACCTATGCTGTTTTGATATCAAGCACATTTGTCAATACGAGGAATCATCAACCACCAGCACTTCCCTATTAACGGCCTACTATCTGGCGGACCATACCGAGATTGATACTCTCGAGGAAGTCCAACAACGCATATATCAGTTCATCTTACTCCGAATCTATCTTCTATTTTTCATCGTCTCCATCGAACTGGGGCGTGCACTAATAGAGTTTTGCTGTCCGACATCGAGATCCTTCGGCACACAGATACTAGGTCTCAAAGTGGCTACTTTGAAGAATCTAGAGAGTCTAGAATCTCTAAAACTCTTAGACCGACAGACAGTTTCTCTCTTTCTCAAAACATTGCTTGACGCGTTGCAAAGAAAGGAGAAGAAAAGAAAAGAAAAAAAAGGTGCACGTTTTGTCAAAATAGATAATTCGTCAACAGGGCTTTTGTTCGACGGTTTCGCACACGGACATTGCCTTTGCCGTAACTATCATTGGTCCTCTGGATCTCTCAGTATATTTCCGACTACTTCTAGATCTATCTACTTTTAGTGTCTATCTGGAAACTTGCTAGTCAACAAGGTCCTTTGCCCAGGGCCCAGCTTGGCTCCTACTGCTACTCTGGTAAGTTATCGATCTATAATCATTCTTAAACTTGACTCTATGTCTCTCTCTCTCTCGCTCTCTCTCTTTCTTTCTTTTCCACTTGTGGAGTCTTTCATTTCCAACCCTTCAGTCTTTTTGGTGCCCTCGAAATATGATTCGTTGTGTTCAAGTCCTTCCTTCTACGATATTACTCATTGGCACTTGTAGACGGCCAAGTGGTCAGTGGCTCTACATCAATGGCTCTGCGTCAGTAGCTAGGTAAGTGCCTACGTATGGTATGATGTGTATTCGTATTAGTCTGTTATATCATACACGTGATAATATTTTCTCTTATTTGGCAATGCGTGGCATATTGGGTAGATACAGGTGTGTGTGTACAGTGCAATACGTAACGATATAGCCTATCCATATCAATAGTATTACAGTAAAGCAATGTGTTCGTTGTAATCATGTATTTCTTTTTGTATATATACGTGTATCTGTATATGTATATGTGCGTTATAGAAACGACATAATCAAAGAATGCATGCGTACTACACCCCCCCCTTCTCCTGTTATGGCAATATTTGTATGCTTCTCAGCTGTCCAAACTCGCCTAGAAGCGTTTCTAGTTGCTTACTATCAACGACAATACTACGGCATGTGCTTAGTTGGGGAGGGGTGAGTCTGAGGCCACATCAGCGCTTGCGGTTCCTTAGGATAAGGCCATGTATATGTACAGTGACTTGTCCTGTATATAGAGACTCATACATATGGACACGCCTATTCCTATATTCCAGCCCTTATGTTACCCAAACACCGCACTGCGTCATATGGAGCCTTTATTTTGTCGCCGTCACTAACTACTCTTGGTCTTATATTATTTTCTTCCTCTTTCTCTTTTATTTCTCTCTCTTCTCCCCTTTCCGCTTCCTTTTTGTTTTGTTCTAGAAAGCCCGTATTCCGGCGCCGTATAAAGTCCTTCTTTCTTTCCCGGTTCCTTCCCGTAGCTCGGGGCAGGCTAACACGTTGCTTTGGTCAACTAGTCTAGTTATTTAGCACTAACAAATAGCTTCCTAGCCCGCTCCCTCCTTAGGGCGCCGCGACTCTTCGTTGCCTTTATCAATAAGTTCAACCAGAAACGTAGATAGAAAAAAAAACAGGCAAGGCAAGCAAGTCACAGTACAGTGCCCCTCTCTATCCCGGCACGTCCACTTAACGCCGTTCCAAGCTTATATAGCCTGTCAGGGCTATTTGTTAGGGCTGTGTCTTTAGTAGTGGCTGTGGTTTTGACGCCTGTACTTGTTTTCTCGGGTACGACTTACTATCTAGACTGCATAAGCATAGTGACAACACATCTCCACCACCAAGCCAACGACATCGACACGGCTTTCTCTTTCTTCTCTTACTTCCTGCGTCGCTTCTTAGCCAGCAAAGTGTAATCCTATCTGACATACTATTCTTCTTGTTTTCTCTTTAAAGCCCACACGCCTATCACTATCCTTAATTTTTGCCTCTTTCTGGCCCGCAACCTGCGATTCTCTCTCGGCTAACGATCACCCATCACCATTGTTCTACTAACTGCCATTGAATAAATCCCACGCCGTAAAGAGTTCAGGGCACTGAACCTGAACTCCCGGGCGAGAGAAGGCCGTTTGTCGGCTAGCCTATCAGAGCAGTGGTTGTGTCTATACCTTCTCGCTACAACTTGGCCAAGTCGTTGTCTCTCAAAATCCGGGCCTTCACGGCGTTTCAAATTGCTGAGTAGGGCGTATGACATCGGTTCGTCCAGCCTTTCTAGACCTATTCTGTCGTTTCTACAATTGCCGTCATCACCTCTTGGCTAAATAATCTGCTGTCTATCGTCACAGTTCATTCACCCATTCCTTTTTTCTTGGGTCAGCCGGCACCTGTACTGCATCATTACCGAACTATATCACTCTTTGATAATTGCCGACAAACTCAATCTGCTGGCATTCATTCTCGTATAGCTACGTGTTCCACGACTTGAAAGAGAATAAGAGCTTCTCTTGTACTATACGCCTATTCTACTAGAGAAGCCCATGACTCTATTTCTTCCCTAGGACTACGACACTAAGTTTCCCATATTTCTTCTATCCTACCTCTTTGCCTTCACCCTGATCACCAATACGATTCAGCACCCAAAAAGCCATGGAGAATAATTTACCGCCGATAGTGGTTGGGAATGTCCAGCCCAAACACGAGATTACGTCTCGTCCTCCTCAAGTTCACAGTCAGCCCCAGCCAACATCGCAGCCAGAGACACAGTCACGGCCTAGTGTGGTAGCACCTATAGCACCTAGAAACAACAACACTAGCACCGGTACAAGAACTCAATTCACTCCCGTTCCCGGATATCCAGACTCACGGCCCATGTATCAGCCGTTTGATATGCCCTACCAGGCACCGGGTTACGGTTATGATGCCCATGGACGGCCAGTACACGCTCCGTTTCCGCCAAATCAAGTTCAGCAGCAGACAGTTGTTAGTATGCAGCCGGTCTTCTACCGTCCACAAGTAACTGGAATAGCTCCGGTCACCGTACAAAGTCAACATTACACATATCCAGGCTCAACTCTAGGCCAAGGACCGCCGACTGGCCGGCCACAGCCTTATAACTACAGCCACACCAACAGTCACGTCCATCCTTACAGCCAACAAGGCGTACAGGTTGCTGTAAGCACTGTTCAGTATCCTCCTCCGTACTATCCGATGCCAATACCAATACCAAACCAGACTCATCACATAGCTCCGCCAGTCCCGCAGCAGCCACTTTGGTACTATACATATACTTCGCCTGCTCCACAGCCCCAGCCAACATCGCCTATGCCGCCTATCCCATCATATACAACGAAGCCCACCATGGCTCGACAGACATCCAACAAGCAGCAGCGCGTGAAAGCCTCGTCAACACGAGCAGGCTATGGTGGCTCGTCTCGGCCACGACCGTTACACACGCCTAGCACATCCTCTATTGTAACCACGGCTACCAATACGACAGATGGCTCAACACCAGGTGAATCAAGGCCCGGCTTTGTCCGCGGCCCTCCACTAAAGCCTCGCCAAAGCGGTATGCCGTGCCCCTTAGCTAAAGAATATTTCATAGTAGAAGATGCCTACTAACACTACCATACTATAGGATATGCCATGTGGATAGGAAACCTGCCTATCAAAGCGAACCTATTGCAACTTGTCGAGCACATATGCAATCTCACCGACGGGCTGGAGTCACTGTTCTTAATATCGAAGAGTAACTGCGCTTTTGCCAACTTCAAAGATGAAGTCTCGTGGAATGTAGGGTTACAAAAGATCCACGAGTCCGAATTCAAAGCCTTTCGGCTCGTTGCCCGACACCGACGCGTATCTCCAGAGACGCCAACTTCGGCTACTAACCTAAGCTTTGAATCATCTCTGTCTTTCGAATCTACTAAGAATCCCAATACGGCAGTATCACCCGTCATGGAGTCTGTGGTCACAGCAGATAACACTACGGCTGTAACCAAGTCGGATATGGAGTCGCGCAGAAACTACAAGAATCGGTACTTCGTGCTCAAGAGTCTGACTGTAGGAGATCTCGAGCTTAGCGTTCAGACCGGCGTCTGGGCAACACAGGCACACAACGAAGAACTACTAAATGAAGCTTTCAAGGTAATGTTGCACTGTATACCCCCAAGTAACCCTGATTATGTAATCCTTATTCATACTAACAGAGCGCTCTGAGCTTATACAATATAGTTTGCGGACAAAGTCTTCTTGTTTTTTTCAGCTAATAAGTCGGGCGAATACTTTGGATACGCCTGCATGACATCTCCATTAAATGACGACCCTTTAGCCGCAGCTGAGTTTGCTGCCTTGAGCACTCAGTCTTCTGATTCTGGAACACCTATCGCCTCTTCAGTTTCCGGGCGCGGCAAGATACCCAATGGGCGTGTTGTCAACGATACATTGCGCGGCACTATATTCTGGGAAGTCGAATATCCCGATGAAGACGACGATGGCACAGCGGTTGACGAAGATGACAAAACTCTGACGGTAGCTGATATCGCCGAGAAGATCAAATCTACTAGCCTGGACGAAAAGGACAAAGAGAAAGATAGAAGCACCGATGAAGATAGCAAGGCGCTTGGCAAGCCGTTCAAGCTTCGCTGGATCTCGACAGAGAGAGTTGCGTTTCATCGGACCAGAAGCATCACCAACGCCTGGAATGGGAATCGTGAAGTCAAGATTGCTCGGGATGGAACTGAGATTGAGCCTTCTGCTGGTATGAAGTTGGTATCTCTATTTACGTCACAGGTAGTCAAGGCACCGAATGGCTCGGCTATCGTATCCTCAAATCCCATGGCTTCTATTGACGTTACGCAAAAGACCCTCAAGGCCAAGCACGAGCCTGTAGATGATACTCTGAATTCTACTATCGCATCTGGGATGTCTTCTGGGGAGAAATAGCTATACAATAAAAATAATACTACACGCTTTGGCTTCTAGACTTATTGTTCAACGTACCTGGATTATATAGGCATGGTATTTGCTTTTTTTGTAGTCTTTACCTAACCTTTCCTAGCAAGGTATAAAAAGGGCTTGATGACGGAGCAGGAGAACAGGATAGTTTTGAATCATCATAACAATCCCTCGAAATCTTTGATAACTACATATAAGCCCATAAATGATCACTAAATTACATAACCAGACATTCTAGGCCATACATTGCCCTCTCAACATCTTTCTTAACCTGATACCAATCTGCTCTTCGCTGTGCATATTCATAAACCTCTTCCGCCCTAAATATGCCGCCAAAGCGATCTCCATCGGCTATAACCGTCGCCATTTCCTTTGCATGCCGTCCATCTATCAAGTAAATCTGCGATAACTCGCGTAACGCTCCAAAGTAAGCCTGTAAATCCGCATTCTTCAGCGTTCTGATATACGACCAGTACAGATTCATATCGGCGATCAACTTGACCGCACCCGCCGTGCTGATACGCTGTCTCTTGAGGTGCTTGCAGATGTTTGTGAATAGGCGTAGACCAACTTCGCCGTTGAAGACGTCTAGCATGCTCTTGTCTGTAGTTCCAACAAGCATTTGGGTGTGTGACGAAACAAGCTCTACTATGCGCAATGCTGTGGCTGTCGGCCCAATATCGAATTCACTGGCGGCCGTCGTGCGGTTAGACGCCGCGGGAGACTCGGTTTCGATAGGTAGCGGGTTGTAATCAGTCGGCATCTGTGTAGTAGCACTGAGATATTCCACTTCGTCCATCAACACATCGATACCCTTGTTGAGACCGGCGGCCACATTGCCATCGAGCATCTGCTCAAACTTCTTCTTCGCCTTTTGCGCCGGATCCAAGAAGTCGTTTTTATCCACAATCTTGGGTGCGACCAGCTGCTGTTCAAAGAAGACATCCAGCATTTGTGAAATCAAGTCGCCCACATTTACCAACTCGATGAACATGACTAGTGGGGCCACACCATTATCGCGATCGTGTGCTGTTGCGTCGCGAGGGTTATACGCGGCCAAATGCTCAATAGCCTTCTGGAATCCATCGTGCATATGCTGTGATCCTAGACTACGCAGTAGCGCCGCAAAGATAGCTTCGCACTGCTCGCGGGCTTCACCACCGGCCTGGTTTCCCAAGGGTATGAATACTGCGGCACGGCCAATGCTGACTTTGGCATGTCGAATCATGTCAAGTGCCATTTCCATGCTGAACAGTGACTTGATTCCCTCGAGTCTAGACGCCATCAGTGCGGCTTTTGCAGCAAGTTCGTCCGTTGGTGCCTGTATTGGAAGACCGTTGCTACCGCTTTCATGACTCACGACAGACATTCTATGCTGCTGCTGAGATGCCACTGATGTGTTGCGAGTATGTGAAGTCGAAGAAGGTTCGGTAGAACCTACTGGAGTTTCTGTTGATGCGGTATCTGCTGGTTTCGATGAAGACGCAAACGTGAAAGTTGGAAGAACAGATACAGGCATCATGACAACCTTCTTGAAAGAACTCATAAAGTCCTTCTTGTCGGCTTGGCGATTGCTGAAGTTACTCATGAAGAATGACTCTTTTGTGGCATCTTGATCAGAGAGCTTCTTTTCCCATTCGACAACCTTATCGTCGGCATATTGCGTAAAAAACTCGAGTTCCTCCTGGAGATATGTGAATAGGTGTGGTTCGAACAATCGCCAAGTAAGCTCCTTGGCTTTTTCTAGAGCCACTTTCTGGGCAGCTCTGGCCTTCTCCTCGTCTGGATCATAGAGGTTAACGCCTGGCGGTTGTAATGACCGGAAAAAGAGAATACACTGCTCGAATACTCCGGATACAGTCTTCAGGTAAGATTCAATATTGCGTTCGTGTGCCTCGTCGAACAACGGATTGATGAAATCAGTGATGATATCGTCCCGACACTTCTCAACAAAGGTCCAGAAGACAGGTTCGGGCTCTGGAAAGATCCTGTTGATGACCAGCGCCTGTTCATTCAACTTGCTCAAGACCGTCTGGAAGAATACATGAGCTGGTTCCAGCGAAACCGCGCCATCGAGAGCTTGGTTCAGACATTCCATCGAGTCCTTGCTCAAGACCTCAGAATCACTGAATATGGGATGTTTCTCTATGAAGACAGTTATGCCAGCAGCGCCTCCGTTGAGAAGATGCAATACGTTTGCATATCGCTTCATGCGTCCATCAACATCCCAAAACTCATAGCCCTGCTCGAACTCTCGCAGTACAGCGCTCTCAAAGATTCCCATCATAGCCAACACACGCTCTTCTCGCTCTAGTGCGCCGGCAGCCCAGTCACTCTTGGCAAATGTACGCAAGTTCGCTAGCATCTGCGCCTGGCGCTCTGGGTCCCTGAAGACTTTAAAAACCACCGGATCAGTGTGACTCTTAGACCGTACTAAGTCGTTGTAGAATGGCGCAAGAGCTCCGTATACTCGACCGAACTCTTGGCGCGCACATCCCCGCTCGCTCTTGATATGTTTGATGACGTCTAGGATCGATGCTGGGTCGGCTGTATCTTGGTCTGTGTTACCACCAATACTCAGCGTTTGGAAGCCTTCGTCCAATCCTCGTGATGGGGTCGCTGATTGCGGTTGCAATGCCACCTGTGCTATCCGTTTATTGTTCTCCTCTTCAACAGCCTGGTCGAACAGGGTCGTCGATGCAGGAATAGGCTGTCCACGGCCTATGCCAGCTTGTTGGGTGCGTTGTTGTGCGGCGGCTGTGGCAGCTGTGGCTTCTCGGCGTTTCCGCACAGCCTCGTCGAATCTTTGGCGTGCTTCGGCTTCGTTCCAACAGTCCATACTCCTGAGACGTGCTACCCAACGTGAATCATCGTATACCATTTCTCGAAATCGGCGAGTTGCACGGGCACATCGCATCAGGTCTGGGATGTCAAGATAATCCAATATTCTCACAACAATTTCTATATATCAATTGTTAGCTTGCACGTAGTTTGTTTTGAGATTGTCTTTCAAATACCCCGGGTAACGTACCTGCTGGCAATGTTGGTCCAAATCGTGTTAGTTAATAGCCTCTGCTAAATCGAAGGGAGCTCTGTTGGTTTCGGCAACTGAACCTATGAAAAAAATTAATAATATAGGAAATAAGGGATCATAAATCAGATAATTTTTTGAAA